>CM045996.1:77064513-77207647 GCA_025175895.1 Wurfbainia villosa | reverse complement strand
ATTATCTTATACTTGAACTTATCGTTGGCTATTAACTCCATTGCTGCTATCATGTTTATTTTACCATGATTAGGAGTTATACATATAGGTGATGTAAGTAACTTAGAATTTGTTTAAGTTAAGTGAAAATAGTAAAGTCCGGATGACAACCTGATTGTACATTGGGCAAAAAGGTCATCCGTATTTAGATAATTCTTGAACCTAGGGTTAGTTCTAGTACCCTTAGGTTGCATGTTACCACCGACCATGTATTGTGTAAATGGTCAGGGGAATGATACTTAGTGTGTCGCTACGGACCGGTGGTCCTAGCTTGTTATAATCAGATGAGTACGACTCTCTACAGGATAGAGAGTGCGTCCATTAGTTGAGTACGACTCTCTACAGGATAGAGAGTGCGTCGATTAGATTGGTATGACTCTCTATAGGATAGAGAGTGTTATGATCAGTTGAGTACGACTCTCTGCAGGATAGAGAGTGCGTTGATCTGACTAGTATGACTTTCTGTAGAATAGAGAGTCTATGGTGGATGTCTGTATGTGAGACATTGCATTCATGTCATTTGCATGCACGCTGGTGACCATGTCTCCCTTGTGGTTGAGAGGGTCGCCAGTCATCCTGCCTCCACAGTTACTCATAGGAGGAGTAACCAGTGTGAGGGAAGAGCATTTTGGTGCCGCACTCTACCACTATAGACGGTGGTAGTTGGATTTGCATGTCGTAGTCCTGCGTGTGTGGCACTCGACCACTCATGGGTAGTGGCCAGTCGGGAGGCCATCGTGTAGCTTGCTCTTTACGCTTATATGCTACTCGATCATACAGCCCACTCGGCCACTCGAGAGTAGTGGTTGGTGTTGAGTTGGGACAGTTGTCATGCTCGAGCCACCGAGGCCACACTGGGGTCGTGGTAGCTTTAGGGTGAGCCGACATAACCATGCATGCTGCATTGCCGACTTATGGCATTTTTTTTGCATATTGCCATATATATACATATATGCATGTATATATATATATGGATGATTGTGATTAGTATATATATATATATATATGCAGTCTATATATATATGCTTATTGTGATGTTGCATTTGATTGTATTATGCTTGCTGCATTTGATTGTACATCATATTCATGCATGTTTCTTGCATATGTTATACAGTTGTGTCAGATACTGATATGTGTTGGACAGACCATTAGATACCTTGACCTATAGCATGAGTAGATTATGAGTTAGTATTATTCTTCCTGTTATATATATATGTTGGATATATGTTCAGGTTGGATCAGAGTAGCGTAGCAGACTTCAGGTATGTCTGCATTTTATGTCATTCATTTGGTTAGACGGTATATGCTTGTATTTATATACTATGCTGATATACCTGTTGTACCTCTAGATTATGTTGTTGAAATACATGTGATATTACATATATACATGTTTTCTATTACCTGCTGAGTTTTACTCACCCCCCAATGGACCTTGGGTTTTCTGTCGCCCAGGTAATAGGTAGCTGACTTCGTGATGGACTTGGAGCACCGCTGGCTGTCATCGTCTCATCTCAACTCCGAGAGTCTGGATTTTTGGTGTTCTCATAGGTATTCCGTTATGGATTTGTTTTATGTGATGATTGTAGTTGTGACTATTGATGTTGTACCCCTTTCTTCCTTTCTGGTTTTATTATGGTGTCCTAAGTCGGTGTTAGTCATATCGGTATGCATGTGTATTGTCGTTTGTGAGATTGTAGTATGTTTCCGCTATGTTTTGTGTAGTTGTTGTTTTCATATATATGTATTGTTGTTATTGTGGGCCTACGGGCCTTGTAATAACCCGAAATGTTGCCACATATAGGGGAGATGCTGTCCGTTTGATTTTCGGCTCGGCATGCTCTCGGGGCGTGACAATGTGAACCACTTCAACTTTAAAAAAAGTGGTGATGGGATTTAGAAATGTATATTTTCTTGTGATTTGTATGCTAAATGATTTTGGTTGTTGAAATTACATGGTGTTGAGAATTAAAATTTCAGGACCACTGTGTTCATGGGAATATAATTACAAGCACCACCTTTTTTTAGGCGATCTTGATATTGTGTGTGGTAGTGAAAATTCAAATCTTAGGACCACTGTGTTCCTGAGAATATAATTCCTAGTACCACCATTTTTCTAGGCGAGCTTGATATTGTGCATGGTCCAGAGAATTCAAATCCCAGGACCACTTTGTTATTGGGAATATAATTCCCAACACCATATTTTTTCTATGTGAGCTTGATATTATGCGTGATGCTGAGAATTCAAATCTCAGGAACACAGTGTTCTTGGGAATATAATTCCCAACACCATCTTTTTCTAGGCGAGTTTGATATTGTGCGTGGTGCTGAGAATTCAAATCTCATGACCACTTTGTTCCTGGGAATATAATTTCCAGCACCAGATTTTTTCTAGGCGAGCTTGATATTGTCTGTAGTACTGGGAATTCAAATCTCAGGATTACTATGTTCCTGAGAATATAATTCCCAGCACCACATTTTTTCTAAGCGAGCTTGATATTGTGCTTGGTGCTGGGAATTCAAATCTCAGGCCTACTGTGTTCCTGGGAATATAATTCCCAGCACCACCCTTTTTCTAGGCGAGCTTGATATTGTTCGTGGTGATGGGAATTCAAATACCACGACCACTGTGTTCCTAGGAATATAATTCCCAGCACCATATTTTTCTAGGCGAGCTTGATATTGTGCATGGTGCTGGGAATTCAAATCACAGGACCACTGTGTTCCTAGGAATATAATTCCCAATACCACTTTTTTTCTAGGCTAGCTTGATATTGTGTGTGGTGTTGAGAATTCAAATCCTAGGACCATTGTGTTCCTGGGAATCTAATTCCCAACACCACCTTTTTTCTAGGTGAGCTTGTTATTGTGTGTGGTGCTGGGAATTCAAATCCTATGACCACTATGTTCCTGGGAATATAATTCCTAGCACCATATTTTTTTTAGGCGAGCTTGATATTGTGCATGGTACTGGAAATTCAAATTACAGGACCATTATGTTTCTGGGAATATAATTTCCAGCACTACATTTTTTCTAGGCGAGCTTGATATTGTGCGTGGTGTTGGGAATTCAAATCTCAGGACCACTGTGTTCCTAGGAATATAATTCCTAGCACCACATTTTTTCTAGGCGAGCTTGATATTATGCGTGGTGTTGGAAATTCAAATCTCATGACCACTATGTTCATGGGAATAAAATTTCCAGCACCACATTTTTCTAGGCAAGCTTGATATTGTGCGTGGTGCTGGGAATTCAAATCTCAGGACCACTTTGTTCCTGGGAATATAATTCCCAACACAACATTTTTTCTAAGTGAGCTTGATATTTTCCATGGTGCTGGGAATTCAAATCCCAGGATCATTGTGTTCCTGGGAATATAATTCCCAACACCATCTTTTTCTCGGCCAGTTCGAAATTAGACGTGTTGCTGGAAATTTAAATCCCATGACCACTATGTTCCTGGGATTTAAACCCCATGACCACTGTGTTTCTGGGAATATAATTCCCAAGACCACCTTTTTTCTCGCCCAGCTTGAATTTATACGCGGCATGTGGCCAAAACTGCGAGGTAGGAGGATCAGAACAAAGTTTCCTCGACACATCAACAATTCAAGTTGTAAGATCTTTCAGTCCATATCAAGATTTCAAAATTTGGACTCCTTTAGATCCATCAATGGGTTTCAGTCAAAACCCATTGATGGCCCTATTCACCACTTTTTCGATCCAATCCAAGTCTAGTGGGTTTGGGAAGTGCCCCTCTGTGTATCCGTGTCCAAAATTTTTGATATTCAAGGTTTCTTTAGGCATCCAAAGTCATATTTCATAAATCAAGTCCCGTGCCATGTAGTGTTGGAAATTTAAATCTCAGGACTACAGTGTTGCTGGGAATATAATTCCCAACACCACCTTTTGTCTAAGCCAACTTGAAATTGCACATGGTGCTAGGAATTTAAATCCCAGAACCACTGTGTTCCTGGGAATATAATTCCCAATACCACTTTTTTTTTTTACTAGCTTGATATTGTACGTGGTGCTGAGAATTTAAATCTCAGCCCCATTGTGTTCCTGGGAATATATATCCCAGCACCACCTTTTTTATCAGCCAGCTTGAAATTGTACGTGGTGCTGGAAATTTAAATCCCAGGACCACTGTGTTCCTGGGATTCCCAGCTTGATATCATATGATGTTGGGAATTTAAATCTTAGGACCACTGTGTTCCTGAAAATTTAATTCCCAACACCACTTTTTGGATTAGAACCAATTTGAAATTGGACGTGTTGCTGGAAATTTAAATCCCAGGACCACAGTGTTCCTGGGATTTCAATCCCAGCACCATCGAATTCCTAGGATTAAAATCCCATTACCACAGTGGTCCCGGGATTCAAATTTCCAACATGGACATTTAACCTTGCAGAGATAGAAGGTGGTACTGGGTATTTAAATCGCAGCAACACCATCCGCCTATATTTTAAATTCCAAGCAAAATTGAGATAAAAGGTGGTGCTGGAAATTTAAACAAAATTCAACAATAAGGAATATAAACTTGCCAGATATAAAAACTATTCAATTTCACAGCATCAAAACAAAACCATTGTATTGTTAGATTCAAGAATATATTCAACAATATATTATATAACATTTATTAAAGCTCAACCCGAAACAATAATCAAAATTACAGTCACTGTTGATCTATGGAATGCAGTATCATTTACAAATTAACAAAATTCATAATTAACTCAAATACAAAAATGTATTGTCATACTCCCACCTCAAGTTTTCTTAAAATTATATTATGGAGAACTCATCCCTTAAAATTGACACTGAGACATTTATTCTGAATTTTACTATGTCTGCTTGTTTGAAGTCCATCTTCTCACCATACAACAGACATCTATCACAAAGAAGGCATAATCATTGCTATAAAAATACCACGACAAATTTTATATTTCAATTCAAAAGTAAAATTTCACATTCAGTATTTTTCTTTTAGTACCTGGCTACTTGTTGGGGACAATCAGCTGTAACAGAAACTCAGTTGTTGATGGGGTAATAAGCTTATAAACATGGATGAATTGTTACAAGATTCTTAGATGAATATTCTTTAAATTAGGATACCTATTATTACACAATGATTAAGTTAACATAACTATTCATTTATAGATATAATGGATGGAATATTTATATTTAAAAAAATTATCTACTCACCACTGCTTCAAAATCAATTTTTGATCTTCCTCCATATGAAAGCGAGTTATAATGATTGAAAGTCATTGATTTTGTGTCAATACACAACAGGTGAAAGTGAGTTTGGTCAGTATTTAGAGGTATAAAAATATATCTAACCTCTCCATCATTCATGTTCGTGTTTATGATTTGTATTGTGGCGGTCTTCCACGACATTCTTAATCTTATTTCAATTGTGTATAGAGGAAAATATTTAAATATTTAGTATAACATTTCAAATCGTCAGACTACAAGATAATTTAAATTCCTTACAATGAACCCGGATGAGCAATACATAGACTTGTTATATGACCTACATGAAGAGGAGGCCCTCCTAAAAAGAATTGAACAAAATGTATTGATAACCTCCCTAACTGTGAAAACAGATCCATTAACTCCAGAGTATAAAGAATTCAGAATTAATGAAAAAAGACCTTCCTCCCAAACATAACCTGTAATAGGCATACAAAAAAAATTTAATGGTAAATAAATATTTGCACTTTATATATTATTATAACAAAATTTTAGAATGTAATGGTGGATGTAACTACCATACTTTTTTTTTTCTAAACTTTTTAGCAAGTAAGTCACATCAACATCATGTTTTTGCTTCTTTGACGTCTTACATTTTTTCTTGACATACTATAATAAAAAAATTAGATTAGTAATTTAAAAAAATTAACACAAACTAATTTTCTTTGTATTCTAACTTACCGCAATGGCTTCCATTCTCATTTGGTTAAGTTTATCAATTCTTGCTTCCTCCCTCTCAAGATCTTTTTCATATTCTTCTTCCACAATAGAGATAGTATCCCTCGCTTGCAATTCATCCATACCAATTTTTTATTTTTCCTTCTTCCCCAAAACTTTTGCTTCATTTACATCTTTCTCAAGTTTCCTTTCTAATACTCAACATCACAAATTTTTGTCTTTTTTCTTTTCCGTTGAGGTACCAATTTTGCCCAGAGTGGACTATAAATGGAAGTATTTGATGCACACGAACGCGACCACAATTCTCGCGGCGAAGGCCATCGAGGACTCGAAGCGTGCGCTCACGCTCAACGCCCGCAAGTGCACGGATATCGTCAAGTAATAAAAGATTATCGATCCCACAGGGACTGGGATTCGAATATCAATATGTTCAGTGGTTGAAATTGTTCAGAAGTAAACTCTAAGAGGTTTCGATTTGTGAGGGCTGTCGGTGGACTATACTCTATACGGTGTTACACGGAGGAAGAAGGGAGTGTGCGGAGGTCTTCAAAGGTGATTCTAGGACTTCGGTTTTGCTTGTGTGTCGCAAAACAATGCTGTCAACTGGCTTTGTCTAGACGTTTAGCTATGGTTTTGTGGAAGGGACATCATACACTCTCCCGATGAGCCACAACATCTACCGGGAGCTATCTCCACCTTAAAAGGACGGGATAGACGGTACGAGGATGCCGAATCAATCCCTACGATGAACCATTTCCGGTTCCATCGCATCCTTCTACCCACGGTTATAGGAGATCAGGTTTACCCCTAGGTTCCTTGTATAAAATCCCATAAATCTTAGATACGAGGGTTGTCACCCCTCGTATCGCCTAAGCACAACAGGTAGAAAACCAAACACGCATAGATATAGTATAAACAACTTCCAATTGCCAAATTAAACTCAAAGATAGAATTTAACGTGAACCAACATGTAATGTGCACACAAGCTACTCCCTAATCCTAGAATCGAAGGAACTACTCCATGTATAAAAGGGAGGAATCACAAGGCATGTACATGTTCAAATACATCAGAAATAAAGCAATGGAACAAGGGATTACAATGCCTTCGTGGTCTTCTCTTCGGCGTTGAAGTGTAAGCGTGGACCTCCGGCGGCGTTCTTCCTCCCCGTTACGAGTTCCCGAAGCTTTTTAGGGCTTCGGTGTGTCGTCCTAGTTGTCGTGCCTCCCCCTAGGGTTTGGGCGGAGCCATCCTTATATATCACCTCGGGCCGCTATAAAATTCGAAAAAAGCCCTAGTCGTGCAAATCTGGCGGGCCGCCACACGGCCGTGTGTTTCCACACGGGCAGGCCGAGTGCAGCCCTGGGGTGGCTGATCTCGCTCATTGGACATGGCCGTGTGTAGCCACATGCCCTGCCCGTGTCCCACTCTGCGTCTAGCTGTAAAATGTCCTTTTGCTCCGAAAGTGTGCCTTTTTCCCCCGAAATGCTATCCTGCACGTAAAAGTACAAAGAGATAGGAAATGCGTGTAAAACAGAGTGACATATGCATGAAACTAACATAAAATATAATGAGATGTGAGCGAAAACTACTCCTAAAATCCTATATGTTTCGCTCACATCACTTCCCCCAGACTTAAATCTTTGCTTGTCCTCAAGCAAACCTCAGTGCTATGAAATTTAAAAAGATATTGTTCCATACTTAGAATGTTAACTAAATTTATCAAGTGATATTTACAATCAAAGCAAAATAAATATGTTCTAGAAATTCACTAAGTTAGCTCCTCGTGCTCGTGCTAAGCGAATCATTCTTAGGGGATGCCCGTTCCATGGTGAGTTAAGTTGTCATCCCATAGCTTTTCTAAGGTCTCCGACTCTTAGGCACTTACCTGCCAAAAGCGAGAGTCGTTCCCTAGATCTAGCATAAAGTCTCAAAGGCGTGCTCGGTATTGAGAGAAATTGGTAGGTGTTTCCCAAGTAACCTAACTCGGTCTCAAAGGGGCACCTAGCCATTTTCACCCACGATAACTGTTTTTTATCCCTCATAATCCTCTCTCTCTCTCTCTCTCTCTCTTTTCTTTTCTTTTTCTTTGTTTTATTTTTCATCTTTTTCTCTTTATCTTTTATTTCTCTTCTCTTTTTTTTTCTTCTCACTGGGATTTTGATTTTTCCAAATGGGCTTACACAATCCGAGCATCTCCAGTAACTAAAATGCTAAACCTAGAGTCACCTATGGATTCCAAAGTACTAGATTATTGAGATGAATCATAACTAGGTATGTACTAGATTCTCCCTTTCAGAATGTTCGACATGTGTAGGTGTAAAAATAAAAGCTAACTAGTGTAAGTCTAGAACATTCATTAGAGTGAATAAAATAAAATACCACGAGATAAATGAAGTTAAGCTACCTATGGAACAACTCGTGTAAGTAACTTTTTTTTTAAAAAAAAATACAACTGAGGCAGCTTTACAGATAACAAAAACTAAGTACTAAAAGAAACTCAACAACCCATTTATGAATAAATGAATGAAAATACCAGAAAAGAAACTATAGCTAGAAAATAAACAAAATAAACTTTGGGGTCCCCCCAGACTTAAACGAAAATATACCTCTAGTATGGTGGACGAGGTGGAAAGTCTGGGAGCCTCGGCATCTCGGGATCCTGGGAGAACCTACTACTGAGTTGCTGATGCTACATGTACATGTGGTCGATCTGGGAGCTGATGGATATAGCGGCTGCTCGGTGCTCCTCCTCCCTGGCCCACTATGCCTGCTGGGCATGTATGTGTTGCCGCATCTCTTGGCGGTAGGTGGCCTCATCCTGGCGACGAGCAGCCTCCTCCTGGAAGTATATGCATGCCTCATCATAGAACTCCTCAGCCCGCTGAAAGTGTTCCCGAAAGCGCTGGAACTCCACCTGTGTGTAGGCACTCTGCTCCTTCCATCGCTGCCTCTGCGTCTGCTGCTTGGTGTATATGTCGTCGAGGCATGATCGGAACTCCGAGAAATCATATGTCGACCTACCTGCATCCTACTCAAAGGTGAAAAAAATATGGTGGTGCAGGTGCAGACTCATGTTGGCATGGACTAGGTGGGCTCCTATGCATGTGTGGACTGGAGGGAGAGTGCTGTAAAGGGGGAGAGATGGGCGTCGATGTGGGTGGTCCCTCATGTGGAGGGGACTCCACTATCAGGTCCAAGCGCCAGTTGGCGCATGTAGTGATGGTGGTACGATCAGGGCAGGGAGCCTAAGGGCCGTCAGATTTTTTCTTACAAAGCATAAGGAGTGTCCTTCTCTGACAATCATCTTCATGGTCATGCACACTCCTAGGTCGATCCTAGGGCTCCCCTCTATACTCTCTAATGCAGTGTAGTCGTACCCCATCCTATGGCAAATGTAGGTAAGTAGGCCCTCCACATTAATCTCTCCTCGTGCTGCTTTGCCCATCTTCACTAGGTGTCTGATGAAGTGGGACCAGTGTTCTAAAAATCGGCGATTTTACCCGATTAGGCGGCGCGTAGGCGGTGGACGCTCGTCCACCGCCCCGATATTTCCAGAGGCGACGCCGCTAGGCGTCGCCGCATTAATCGGCGGCGTCGACCGCTTTAATCGGCGCCCAGAACGATTAATCGATGGCTTCGATTAATCGGGGTGACCGACCCAGCAACGTAGTCGCGAATTCGTGATTCACGAATCGCGATTTCTGAATCAGTAAATCCTAATCGAGCCAAATTTTGGAATCCCTACCTCTTCGCTTCTTCGTCTCCGCTGCGCCCAGGGCCAAGCTTCGACTTCACGCGTGTCGCCTCTCCGACCGTCGAGTCTCTGCCTGTCTGCCGCCGACCGCGTCGCCGACGGAAGCCAAGCACCCGATCCGGATCCCCAGCCTCGCCGACACCCTTTCCGCTTTCATCGCTCACCTTTCTCCCCTCTCTGAGCTCTCCCTCGTCCCCGGATAGGTCGCCGGCTGCTCTGTTGTCGGCCCTTCCCTTCGCCGCACTTCGCCGCACGCCACAGTCCAGAGTCCAGACTAAGGTAAGGGATTATACAAGAGTTATATGTTTTGATTGTTTTCACTTTTCAGGAGCCTGACACGCCGGTGAGAAACAACACAGGCGTGTCGCACAGTGAGCGACACGCCTGTGTTGAGTACAACACAGGCGTGTCGCACTGTGAGCGACACGCCTGTGTTGAGCACAACAGGCGTGTCGCACAGAGAAATGTGCGACACGCCTGTGTTGAGCACAACACAGGCGTGTCGCACATTTCTCACCGGCCGTGGTCGGTAGCAGGCAGGCGTGTCGGTTGGGCGTGTTGAGCGCTGGAACTCCTGACACGGACGTGTCACTGATAACACGCCCGTGTTGTTTTGATACGCCGAAAATGAGATTGATCCATATGACTGCTCTGATTAAGATTTCTTTCTATGGTATCTTAGCTAATACACATATTGTGTTTTCCTTTTGTTTATTCCATTTCTTAATATTCCTCATCCAGCAATTACATACAATTCAATTTTGATGGAAAAAGCTTGATTTCAGTGTGAATTTTGTTCTGTTTATTGTTCTTGTAGTGTAGCACTGCGTGCTTTCTCTTCTTGGCATCGTAAATTGGTTTTTCTTTCCCTTACTAACAATAAATAGATCCGCCTTGCATTTTGATTCAGCTTATACAAGGGTTTCATTTTTATCCTTTGTAGTGCAGTAAAATCAAGAATGTCAGGTACTATATCTTCTGAAGCATCTAATTCAATGTCCGAGATTGATTTTCGTTTGAAGCGTAATTCCAATGATATTGGATGGGAATTTGCGGAATTGGTGGATCCTAAAAGTTTGGATAAGTTGAAATGTAAGTTGTGTGGAAAAATTACTAGTGGTGGAATTTATAGGCTCAAACAACATGTTGCCAATATCAAAGGAAATGTTGCCCCGTGTAAGAAGTCTTCGGATGAGGATAAAGTGAAGTGTAAGAATGCTATTGAAGATGCAAGAACAAAAAAGAAACAAAAGAATATGAATGAAATGGAGGTGAGAGAAGAAGTTGTTCTTGAAGAATATGAGGTGGACGAACGGAGTCGAGGGACAAAAAAGAATCCGCATACTCTTGGGCCTATGGATCAATTTGTATCTGTCATTGATCCTGATTCTTCATTGAGTGAAAGTAAGAAGACAAAACAACAACAAAATATTATTGATGCACTTTGGAAGCAAAGGACACATAGTGTGCACCAATATTTAGCTCGATGGGTGTATGAGTCTGGTATTCCTTTTCATGCCATTGACAATGATAGCTTCAAGAGGTTTGCAGAAGCGGTTGGTCAATTTGGCCCAGGTTATCGTCCTCCAACTCAATACCTGTTAAGGGAGCCCTTATTGAAAGAAGAGGTAGATAGAACTAAAAGTCTATTAAAGAAGCAAGAAGAAGAATGGGCTTTGAATGGTTGTTCAATTTTGACTGATGCATGGACTGATCGAAAAAGAAGAAGTATCATGAATTTGTGTATAAATTGTAAAGAAGGCACAACTTTCCTTTCTTCTAGGGAAGCATCGAATGAAGCACACACCGGAAATTATATATTTGAATATGTGGACAAGTGTATTGAAGAAGTTGGACCCCAAAATGTAGTTCAAGTGGTAACGGACAATGCTTCGAATAATATGGCGGCAAAAGATCTGTTGAAGGAGAAGAGACCACATATATTTTGGACTTCATGTGCAACTCACACGGTGAATCTTATGCTTCAAGGAATTGGGAATCAACCTAAGTTCAAAGGGGTGATTGAAAAGGCAAAGAGCTTGACAATCTTTATTTATGCACATCACAAGACATTATCAATTATGAGAAAGTTTACCAAAAAAAGAGACATAGTGAGGCCGGGAGTAACACGATTTGCAACCGCCTTTTTAACTTTGCAAAGCTTGATAGAGAAGAAAAGTGAACTAAGAACTATGGTTGCTAGTGAAGAATGGAATACATGCAAACATTCAAAGAGTGCAAAGGGGAAGGTGGCATATAATATCGCTTTGAGTACCTCTTTTTGGAATGGGGTAAGTTTTTGCTTGAAGGTGTTTGCCCCTTTAATTAAGGTGCTTCGTCTTGTTGATGGGGATAATAAACCATCTATGGGTTTTGTGTATGGAGAATTACTTAGAGCGAGAGAGGATATTAAAGTGACATTCAACAATCAAGAGCTTCACTATCGTCCGCTTATTGATATTATTGATGAAAAAAGCCGTAATCGGCTTGATAGTCCACTACATTTGGCGGCCTAACTCTTGAACCCTTATTACTCCTTCAATGACCGGAGCATAGGAAGTGAAGAAGTGGTTATGAATGGATTTTTCACTTGTGTTGAAACATTCTTTCCTAATGATATTGATAGTAAAAGTGACATAGTAAATGTGGAGTTATTGAAGTATATCAACAAAGTGGGGGGGTTTGGAAGAGCATTGGCTATAGTGGGGTGCACAAAAAATGATGAGAAATATGATCTGGGTAAGAACTAAGAACTAAGAATTGCTTACTTTATTTTATAATTTTTAATCTTTATTGGTTGTTTCTTGATTTTGCTTATTGTTATTGACTTATTGTTGGGTTTATTTTTATTTAGTTGGATGGTGGCATCTTTTTGGAAATGGTGTACCTAAATTGCAAAAGATGGCTAAAAGAATTCTTTCTTTAACTACGAGTTCTTCCAGTTGTGAAAGAAATTGGAGTACTTTTGAGGGAGTAAGTATTTAATTACTTATATTAAATGTCTAAATATGTATTCAATAATCAATATTAATATTTTTCTAATTTTCTTTAATATAGATCCATACAAAGAAAAGAAATAAATTAGATACCGGAAGGTTGAACAATTTAGTTTATGTTCAATTCAATGCCAAGATCATAAACAAAAAAAGAAGACTAGAAGAAAAAGGAGTTGATGTGCTACTTGCTAGTGAAGCAACTATGGCACAAGGATGGATTGTTGATGGTGGAGATGAAGATGTTGAGACAAATATTGAAGATGTAAGAGAACTTCACGAAGAAGAATTTGTATCGGATGAAGAAGAGGAAGATGCCATGGATTTTGAATTTGAATCTGATACAGAGGAAGTGTTGGAGAAATATGGAGATGAACTAGAAGAAGTTGAAGAATTATGGTAAAATCTAGATCGCTCTGTAAGGTAAATCAGTAAATGATATTTTGTTTATCGGTTAAGATGATATTCACTTTATTGTTGATGTATCCTTGGTCTTGCTTTTTGGAGAAATGATCTTTTTCAACTAAACATTCACAATATGTAGGAATGTGTTTTTCTTCATTCTATTAGTGTTGGGTACGTTGCTTAATGCTTATTGTCAAGTATTCTTAATAGTTTTTTTAATCCGTTAAATTTGTTATTGTGTCGTGCTTCATTGTGATTTGTGTGTTGTGCTCTTGTTGTTTGCAATGCTTATTGTTGCAATGTTGCTTGATGTGTAAATTATTGTTTATTGTCAAGTATTCTTGTTGTTTACAATTGCCAATTCTTATTATTGCAATGAATTTTTAATATGGTTTGCAATTATGTTTTTAATTCTTATATTTTACAATTCTTATTGTTTACAATCTTAAACATTTTTAATATTCTTGTTACTTGTTGAGTTGCTATTAGTTATTATTTGTTACATGCATGTGGACTTGTGGAGGCTACAAAGTGAGTTTTGACTTTTGAGTGCCCCTAATATAATAATTTTTTTTATATATTATTATATTTAAAATATTAAAAAAATCGACCGCCTAGAAACCGCCTAGGTGGCCGCCTAGCTGCCTAGGCGCTAGGCGGCGAGTTACCGCCCGCCTACCGTCTAGCGCTTTTTAGAACACTGAGTGGGACCCTACATCGATGCTACTCCTTTCTTGTAGCATGTCCTAGAGGCAAAGCAGCTTGCTAGCT
The DNA here is from genome assembly GCA_025175895.1 of Wurfbainia villosa. Classification (NCBI taxonomy): domain Eukaryota; kingdom Viridiplantae; phylum Streptophyta; class Magnoliopsida; order Zingiberales; family Zingiberaceae; genus Wurfbainia; species Wurfbainia villosa. The sequence goes on along the minus strand of CM045996.1, from coordinate 77,193,751 downwards.
CTAACTACACTGTCACTCTCCCCACGACCAAATATAGTACTGGCCATGATGCGGTGGAGGTATCGGAAGATGGGATTTTAGAGGAGTGACGCTTTGGCCCTAGAAGGGTCATAAGCGTGCTCCCCTATCAACTCGGTCCAAAAATTCCCGAGAGTTGAACCCAATAGGGATTCTTCTCTCTCCCCCACTCGGCAAGCCAAAGCATGTATTCCACTGGTGAAGGGTCCATTCATGCTCAACGTTAAAAAGCCTAAAAGTTATCCTACCCTCCTCGCTCTCTCTACCCGTTAAAATTTTTGCCTCTAAGGAACTCAAAAATTCTAGAACTATCCTAGGGTAGGTTGGGTGCCTTATTCCCATCATCTCTTCCCATCTCATTTTTGCAAATATGACTTGAATATCACCCAACAACCCTAAAGACTTTAGCAAATCTTCATCTAAGTACCTAGTAACAATGAGTTTATGAGTAGAAAGCATATTATATCTATCTCTATGTTCATTATTGCGAAAAAGAAGAGTGGGTAGGGTGTTACCCTCCTCCGGAGCTTGAGGGGCGTCGACTCTCCTTGTTCACTCCAAAGCACCGGATCGAGGTGCTACATGCTTGGTCCTCCTCATCCTTGCTTCTTTTGGCTTCCTTTGAGGTTAGAAGTGCTTCTAGGTGGCGGGGAAGACGAAACCACACGGCTAGGGCATGAGCACTCGAAGTACACGATGTAAATGGCGTGAAAACACACGGCTCACCCCATTTAACCTTGCGTGACACGGCCGTGTGAAAACCTGCAGGCCAAAACACACTACTGTGCCAGTTAGTCTGGAAAACACATGGCCAGGCCGTGTGTCCCCATTTTTTTGCCCATTTATACACCACGGTCCGAATTTCCTCATACACTTCGCCGTGTAAGCTAATATGGATTTTATTTTTACCTAGCAATGTTCTTTTCTAGTTCTAATTATAAATGGGATGGAAATCAAAATTAAAATTAAATAAATACAGGCAATACAATCAAAGGAAAATCTAAAACTAAACTTGGGTTGCCTCCCAAGAAGCGCTTTGTTTAAGGTCATTTAGCTCGACCACACTCCACTATCAACTTGGCTCTGGAGGTTCAGTGAACCTCCATTCATCCGTCTTGAAAGCTTCATCTAGTGGTTTCGGCTTCATTATGCTAAACATGAAGCCGTCGAGGTAGGGGGCTCTGTGCTCCGAAAGACTGAAGAGGATGATCTCCCCATCTACCTCCAGGGAGATCTGGTGTGCCTTCACGTCTATGCACGCCCCTGCAGTCGCTAGAAAAGGCCTTCCCAGAATGATGGAATTCTGGGAATCTGGTCCTGTGTCCAGTATGATGAACTCCGTGGGTATCACAAAATCCTCAATCACCACAGGCACGTGTGCCGACAAGCCGATGGGTTCCTTGACTGAGTCATCCCCCATATGAATACCAAGATTCGCTAGTTGGAGCCCATTCAGTCCCATCTTCAGATAGTATGCGAAGGGCATCACACTGACTGATGACCCCAAGTTGCATAGAGCTTCATCGAAGCTCTCCCCATAAATTGAGTAGGGGATAACAAATTCACCGGGGTCCTCAAGCTGTAGTGGAGTCTTATCTTCAATTTCAGCTTGGTCAGGTAGGGTGGTAATCATGGTTGCACACCCCTTGGCGAATTTGCTACTCTGCCCGACTCCTTCCTCTTTAGCTTGACTCACCGAAGAGCTCTTCACAGGTTGCGACACGGTTTGGGCTATCTGGGCCACTTGCGTCTCCAACATCCTGGTGTGACTTGCAAGGCCATCAACGGTAGCCTTCAAGTCTTTGAGTGATTCTTCAGACTTTTGATGTTGGCGACGAAATTCCTCATTGGCCTAAGTGAAGGTAGGAAACTTTGCTTCCCACTTCAACTCGGTCACTTGTTCATGGCGATCCCTTCTAAGTCCCCAGATAAAAAAATTTATCCTTGACAAGGAGGGATCACCCAAGCTACCGTTTCATCGTCGTGCTATTCGATTAGAGTGGTCACTTGAACAAACTTGTTGTTCAAGCCACCAACCTCTATTCTACGAATAGCCGCAGAATGGACGATGTACAGATCGCCGGTTTTTGCGTTTGTATTCGGGGTCCAAGTAATTTTAACCATAAAATAGAACATACAACATGTATATGATTGAAAAACAATTATAGACATGTTACAAAAGAATATAAACAAGCGTTATACTTCTCGATCTTTTATTGTATGTCCTTCCTCCTTTTGGACGTCGTGTGGCCAACGATCTTCCAAAAGTCGAAGCCTCCTAGATCACCAATCTTCCTTTCTTTGGTCGCTTTGAACAAAAGGAAGAATAAGAAACAAAACTCTCCTCTATCTAGGACCAACCAACAAGCTCCCAACTTGAAGCTTGCCGCCAGCCTAAAGAGAGGGAAAGGTGGGCGCCGGCCAAGAGCTCCAAGGAATCACCCTAACCCTTATTTCCACCAGCCAAGGAGAAGAGAAGGAAGGGCTTTGGATGCCGGCCAAAGAGAGAGGAGAAGATGATGGGCGCGGGCCACCTAAAGAAGAAGAGAAAGAAGAAAGGAAAAATTTTCCTTAATTGTGGCTGCCCAAACCTCCAAGCTCTTGCCGCCCAACCCTAATCCTATCTTTCTTCTAATTGCTCTTGCCGCCGACCCTAATCCCTCCTTTTATAGAGTTAGGCTTAAGCCTTGTTTTAATCTCCACCATCGGTTCTAGAGATTTAGTCTCAACCGTCGGATCTAGAGATTTAATCTCAACCGTCGAATCTAGAGGTTTAATCTCAATCGTCGGATCTAGATATTTAATCTCTACCGTTGGATCTAGAATTTTATTTTCCATCATTGGATCTAGGCTCCATGAGGTTTTAATAGGCTATAATAGGGACCATGAGGAGGAGTTGTATCTTGGCCACCTAATGGATCAAGCCCATATAAAGTCCGATCCATTAATGATAATCCATTCCACTAGAGGATTATCATTGATCTACCTCACCAACCCCCATAAGTTAATATGGGCTCCATATATTATTTGTACATTTTTCTCCCCGTGTTTAAGATCTCGAATGTCCGTCGATTAATTAATTTACTGACAATTAATTAATCTACATCTAACTCCATGAGTAGTACCACTCAACCTTATCATCATGCCGGACCAAGTCCACTTGCAGGGTTTACATGATGAACTTTATGAGCTCCTCAAGGGGACATCATCATCCTAATATATAGGACACGGTTTCCTCCTATAATCAATGGCACACCATATAAATAATATCTTTTCTCAACATACCGAGCCTATCAATTTACTCTATAAATCTCGCCCTTTGGTAAATCAAAGAAATGAATACTAAGTATATGTGTCCATTATTATATCGGGATAAAGATCATGTACAACATAATATCTGAGGTCCGATTCGATTATGTAGTCAGCAATAAATCGAATCACCTCTATGTCGGTCCTGCTCAATACACACAAAGTGTACTAGTGTGATTCTATGGTCAAGACAAACCAATACCAAATCACACTACAACCATTCTAATGGTTTGTCCAAAGCCATCTCGGTTGTGAGCCTTTACTTATACTTCACAATGAGCCGATAACATGATCTCCTGTGTGACACTACACACCATGTTATCTACAATGTAATGTATCAAACAAAATATGTATAACCATAAATACGCAAACAATGATCATATGATTCTTATTTCAAAAATAAAGATGTTCAAACAAAAGATAGACTTTTCAGTATACATCCCAATAATCTCCCACTTATACTAAAAGACTATGCTGTCCTAAAACTGCCATACATCTGATTCCCATTCCCTCCACATGTCCATCAAAAGCTCTCGCCGGAAGGGCCTTAGTGAAAGGATCTGCCAGGTTATCCTCCGATGCAATATTGGCCACAACAACGTCTCCTCGCTTTACGATTTCTCGTATCAGGTGGCACTTACGCTCTATGCGTTTACTTGCCTTATGGGCTCGTGGTTCCTTCGAGTTTGCAACTGCACCACTGTTATCATAATAAATTGTGATAGTTCTGGGCAAACCAGGAATCACATCCAAGTCCATTAAGAAGTTCCTGAGCCACACAACTTCTTTGGCTGCCTCAGAGGCTGCCACGTACTCAGCTTCCATGGTAGAGTCCGCCACGCATTTCTGCTTGACACTCCTCCATACAATGACTCCTCCTCCCAAAGTAAACACAAAATCTGATGTAGAATTACTGTTATCCCTATCTGATTGGAAGTCAAAATCTGTGTAACCCACAAGGAGTAATTGGTCTGCCTGGTAAACTAGCATATAATCCCTAGTACTTCTCAGGTACTTCAATATATGCTTTATCGCAGTTCAATGTCCCTGTCTTGGATTACTTTGATATCTGCTGACCATGCCCACGACAAAGCAGATATCTGGTCTCGTACATAGCATCGCATACATGAGGCTTCCTACTGCCGAAACATAAGGAACCACCTTCATCTCCTCTATCTCCTCAGATGTTCTAGGACATATCTCCTTAGATAAAGGAATTCCATGCCTGAAAGATAGAAAACCCTTCTTGGAGTTCTGCATGCTAAAACGATCCATAATTGTGTCTATGTATGAAGCTTGAGATAAGCACAACATCCTTTTCTTGCGATCCCTTATAACTTTGATCCCAAGGATGTGTCCCACTTCTCTCAAGTCCTTCATATCAAACTGTTTGGACAACAATACCCTTACGTCTGATAACACCTTGACATTGTTGCCAATTAACAAAATGTCATCTACGTATAATACAAGAAATACCACTACATTTTCGTCACATCTCTTGTGTACACAAGACTCATCCGGACTTTGAATAAATCCATAAGACTTGATTACCTCATCAAAATGGATGTTTCAAGATCTCGAAGCTTGCTTCAATCCATAAATGGACCGATTAAGCTTACACACATGATGCTCTTTGCCCTTTGCAATGAATCCCTCTGGTTGCTTCATATAGATGTTTTCATCAAGACTTCCATTAAGGAAAGCTGTCTTGACATCCATCTGCCATACCTTATAATCCATATGAGCAGCAATACATAAGAGAATCCGGATAGACTTAACCATGACTACCGGCGAAAAGGTCTCCTCATAATCGATGCCCTCTTTCTGAGTATACCCCTTCGCAACAAGCCTTGCTTTGAAGGTCTCCACCTTCCCATATATTCCTCTCTTTTTTTTGTAGATCCACTTGCATCCAATGGTTTTTACACCATTGGGTGGTTCTACTAGCTCCCAGACCTGATTCGAATCCATAGATTCAATCTCAGCATTCATTGCACTTTGCCAAGATACCACATCTTTATCTTAGATTGCCTCGTTATATGTCCAGGGATCAAGTTCATGTTCACCAGGGACCAAATTAGAAGATTCTCCCAAGAACATGAATCTATCAGGCTGTCTCACAACCCTCCCACTACGACGAGGTATCACCTGTGTATCCTCTGTGACACATGGTGCAGCGACTTGTGGTATATCCGCTTGTACCGGTGTTACTGAAGTAGTGACTTCCCCTTTCAATTCCTCCAGAACAATTTTACTCATGGGTTTGTGGTTCATCACATAGTCTTCTTTTAGAAATCTGGCGTTCGTGCTAACGATCACCCTCTGATCTTTAGGACTATAAAACAAACCACCTTTCGTTCCTCTAGGATAGCCAACGAACATGCACACTTCTATACGAGGTTCCAACTTATCAAGATTCGCCAAGACATGTCCGACTCCAAATCCGAATATATCTCAGACTAGGCTTTCGCTCAGTCCACAATTCTGTGGGAGTGGAAGGCACTGATTTAGATGGAACCAAGTTCAGAATGTACACTGCCGTATCTAGAGCATATCCCCAGAATGAATCTGGCAACTCAGAATAACTCATCATCGATCTAACCATCTCCATAAGAGTCCTATTCCTTCGCTCTGCTACACCATTCTGCTGGGGTGTGCTAGGTGCAGACAATTGGGATTGAATCCCAGCCTCTGATAAGTAATTCCTAAATTCTCCCAAGAGGTACTCACCACCACGATCTGATCATAGTGTCTTGATACTTTTACCTTGACATTTCTCCACATCAGCCTTGAATTCTTTGAACTTGTTAAAGCATTCAGACTTACGGCGCATCAAGTAAATGTATCCATATCTTGAATAATCATCTATAAAAGAGACGAAATATTCAAAACCACCTCTTGCCTAGATAGACATAGGACCACACAAATCAGAATGAACCAATTCCAACACATCTTTGGCTCTATACCCCTTGGCCTTGAAAGGCCTCTTTGTCATTTTACCTTCCAAGCAAGATTCACAGGTTGGGAAATCTTCCACCACTAATGAACCCAGAGGTCCATCAACTATCAACCTTTGAATTCTGCTTAGGTTAATATGACTAAGTCTTAGATGCCAAAGATATGTTTGGTTCATCTTCGAAGGTTCTTTTCTCTTATTGGAATTAGAAGATGAGTTATTAACTTCTATTTGCATTGTGGGAGCTTTTGGTTCGAGTGTATACAAATTTCCTATCAATGCACCAGAACAGATAATCTCTCTATTCCTTTTTATAACAACTCTGTCATTAAAAGAAATAGAATATCCATCCATAAACAATTTAGAAACCGAAATTAAATTCTTTCTAAATAAAGGTACATAAAGACAATTTTTAAGAACCAAAACTTTATTCCTCTCAAAAGACAAATAAACATCTCCCACTGCAACAGCCGCTACCTTCGTAGCATCACCCAAGTATACGGTAATCTCTCCTTCACCAATGTCTGTTTCCTAGAACCCCTGCAAAGTATTGCAGACATGATCAGTGGCTCCCGTATCTACACACCAGGTGCCAGTAGATAACACTGCTAAACATGTTTCAATGACTAGACCAAAAGATATACCTTTGTTCTGCTTGCGGTTGGGGTAGTCCTTCTTCAAATGTCTAGTCTGCTTGCAAGTGAAGCACTTGTCTTTCGGCTTCTTCACTCCTCCCTGAGTTCCTCCCGCCACCTTTGCCCCAGCTTGTTTCTTCTTCTTCTTGCCTTTCGGCTTAGAAGTAGAAACCTTTTGGGCAACCATGGCCCGCGCCTGAGCACACTGATGAAATAGCCCCTCTACCACCTGGAGTTCTGTTAGAAGCTCCGCCAACGAATACAACCTCTTATTCATGTTGTAGTTCAGGCGAAACTGCTCAAAACTCCTAGGTAGAGACTGGAGAATGATATCGACCTAGGTTTCCCCATCGATCTCAAATCGAGGACTTCAAATGAGCCATCATCTTGAGAACATGATCCCTTACGGGTGTTCCCTCGATCATGGTGGTCGTCATCATGTTCCTCATGGCTTCCTGCCTAGCAGTCCGATTCTGGTGTCCGAAAAGCTCTTTGAGATTGAGCATCATGTCATAAGCAGTGGGTATGGCTTGATGTTGATGTTGCAGTACATTTGACATAGAAGCCAAAATGTAACACTGCGCCATCTTATTGGCCTTAATCCACTTCTTATAACTCTCCTCCTTTTCCTCAGAATCATCTGCAGGCTTAGGAGGGCACTCTTCGAGGAGTACATATTTATATTCCTCAGCAGTCAAGACAATGTCAAGATTCCTCTTCCAATCAACATAGTTGGGTCCAGTAAGTTTATTTTCTTTCAATATCACAGCAAGCGGGTTGAAAGTCATTTTGAAAAACCTAAGAATCACATAGATCAAAACATTAGATTTCAAAAAATTATTGATTCCTCAAACAATAAAATTTTAAAATCAACCAACACCTCAAAACACCGAGAATATCGTATGCCACGATAGTGTGGACGTATACGAATTCTACATTTGTAAGAGGGGGTTTTACCCATTAATTTTACTATCTTGTCAACCTAACTTTTTGACAAATAAAATTAATAGTTGGTTCCTCTTCGTCCCTACAAATAAAAGCAGTGACTCCGATGGGGAGGATACTTATATTTGTATGTAAGTGTTCACCATTACTCGGTACCAAAGTAATTATCTCGGGTTTTGTGCCTTCCGATGGGGAAGTACACACGCTCCTTAATAATTTCCTATAACCATATTCGACCTTGTGATCCACAAACAAACTCATCTGATGTGGAGGAAGGCACTCAGAGCCGACACACAAGTTTGTTTGCATCACAAGTCAAATCGTAATGGAGGCCATGGGAATTTATAAAAATATCCCTCTCCCACTTAGTAATTTAAAATTGAGGAATTTTCTAGCCTACGACATGCATATCAAACAATAAGCAATAAATATAAAAAAAAATATTTTCCAACTATTATGGCTTTTGCCTTCAATATGCCTCCCATCGTATCGCCATCTCATCCGCTCCTCCCTACGCCATGTACAAGCCATCCGGAGATCCGAGCCGAGAAAAACTATTTTAATTTACATCCATCGATCCTATACTCCACGAAGGAGTGTACATGAAATCTAGATCGAAAGTAAACTAAAATAAAATGAGTGGCTAAACAATGCCGTATCTAATTACAAAAATTAAATACTAGCCTCGTCAACCCCGAGGATTCAACAAAATATACAATTACACACATACAATCACATACACACATATGACCATAATAGTTGGATTCTATGCCTGCAACAAAAGAGTTAGCCTACGCACATCCTACTATCATCCGACACATACAATATATGAAAAAGTGCATAAAAGTAATCGAATCCTAAACACACAAAACCGAAAACCGTGGCTCTGATACCACTTGAAGGTAGGAAACTTCGCTTCCCACTTCAACTCGGTCGCTTGTTCATGGCGATCCCTTCTACGTCCCCGGATAAAAAAATTTATCCGTGACAAGGAGGGATCACCCAAGCTACCGTTTCATCGTCGTGCTATTCGATTAGAGTGGTCACTTGAACAAACTTGTTGTTCAAGCCACCAACCTCTATTCTACGAAAAGCCGCGGAATGGACGATGTACGGATCGCCGGTTTTTGCATTTATATTCGGGGTCCAAGTAATTTTAACCATAAAATAGAACATACAACATGTATATGATTGAAAAACAATTATAGACATGTTACAAAAGAATATAAACAAGCGTTATACCTCTCAATCTTCTATTGTAAGTCTTTCCTCCTTTTGGACGTCGTGTGGGCGATGATCTTCTAAAAGTCGAAGCCTCCTAGATCACCAATCTTCCTTTCTTTGCTCGCTTCGAACAAAAGGAAGAATAAGAAACAAAACTCTCCTCTATCTAGGACCAACCAACAAGCTCCCAACTTGAAGCTTGCCGCCGGCCTAAAGAGAGGGAAAGGTGGGCGCCGGCCAAGAGCTCCAAGGAATCACCCTAACCCTTGTTTCCACCGGCCAAGGAGAAGAGAAGGAAGGACTTTGGATGCTGGCCAAAGAGAGAGGAGAAGATGATGGGCGCCGACCACCTAAAGAAGAAGAGAAAGAAGAAAGGAAAAATTTTCCTTAATTGTGGCCGCCAAACCTCCAAGCTCTTGCTGCCCAACCCTAATCCTATCTTGCTTCTAATTACTCTTGCCGCCCACCCTAATCCCTCCTTTTATAGAGTTAGGCTTAAGCCTTGTTTTAATCTCCACCATCAGTTATAGGGATTTAGTCTCAACCGTCGAATCTAGAGATTTAATCTCAACCGTCGGATCTAGAGATTTAATCTCTACCGTTGGATCTAGAGTTTTGTTTTCCATCATTGGATCTAGGCTCCATGAGGTTTTAATAGGCTACAATAGGGACCATGAGGAGGAGTTGGATCTTGGCCACCCAATGGATCAAGCCCACATAAAGTCCGATCCATTAATGATAATCCATTCCACTAGAGGATTATCATTGATCTACCTCACCAACCCCCATAAATTAATATGGGCTCTATATATTATTTGTACATTTTTCTCCCCGTGTTTAAGATCTCGAATGTCTGTTGATTAATTAATTTACTGACAATTAATTAATCAACATCTAACTCCATGAGTAGTACCACTCAACCTTATCATCATGCCGGACCAAGTCCACCTGCAGGGTTTACATGATGAACTTTATGAGCTCCTCAAGGGGACATCATCATCCTAATATATAGGACACGATTTCCTCCTATAATCAATGGCACACCATATAAATAATATCATTTCTTAACTTACCGAGCCTATCGATTTACTCTATAAATCTCGTCCTTTGGTAAATCAAAGAAATGAATACTAAGTATATGTGCCCGTTATTATATCGGGATTAAGAGCATGTACAACATAATATCTGAGGTCCGATTCGATTATGTAGTCAGCAATAAATCAAATAACCTCTATGTCGGTCCTACTCAATACACACAAAGTGTACTAGTGTGATTCTATGGTCAAGACAAACCAATACCAAATCACACTACAACCATTCCAATGGTTTGTCCAAAGCCATCTCGGTTGTGAGTCTTTACTTATAATTTATAATGAGCCGATAACATGATCTCCTGTGTGACACTACACACCATGTTATCTACAATGTAATGTATCAGAAAAAATATGCATAACCATAAATACGCAAACAATGGTCATGTGATTCTTATTTCAAAAATAAAGATGTTCATACAAAAGATAGACTTTTCAGTATACATCCCAACACTTAGTTTGGATAGCAATGAAGTCCTCCATCATCAGTTCCAGTCTGGACTTCTGTGGTCGTTGCCCATTGCCCATTGCCCTGCTACTACCCATACCCCCCTGATGGTTGTGACTTTCCCGAGTTATTCTTATAGGAGAAATTCGGGTGATTCCTCCATCCGAAATTGTAGGTATTAGAGTATGGGTTGTTGGGTCTTTGGTCGTAGTCCCCAACCGCGTCAATATGCTCAATCTGCTCCTCTGAGGTTCCCTGCCCTCCATAGTGGTCCTCTCGATACGCTGTCGCTCCCTCTCCAAAGTCAATGGCCGCGCATGCAGATGAAGGATTCAAAGATTCGAACCGTCTGCTGAACGCATCCATCCTTGCTGCTAGGTGGTCCATGGAGTTGATAGTGTATCGTCCCACTGTAGGCGTAGGTTGACCACGTTCGGAAGCCCATTGATGGTGGTTCTGGGCCACCTCTTCTATCAACTCCTCTGCTTCCTCTATGGTCTTGTTCATCAGTGCTCCTCCTGCAACAGAATCCAGGGACATCTTCGTGGTGTACGCGATCCCATTGTAGAAGATGTGGATCACCAGCCACCTCTCCAGTCCACGGTGGGGGCATTGGTAGAGTAGTCTCTTGTAGCGATCCCAAGCTTCGAATAAGGACTCCCGCTCCTTCTGGCAAAAGCTCATGATGAGATGATGCATGTGAGCAGTCTTGCTTGGTGGGAAGTATTTGTTCAGAAATTGCTGCTCACATTGCTCCCATGTAGTGATGCTCCCCGAAGGTAGGGAGTGAAGCCATGCCTTAGCCTTATCCCGCAATTAGAACGAGAATAGGCTCAGGCGGATCACGTCAGTAGGGGCTCTGTTCATTTTCATTTCGAGCAGATTTCTAGAAATGCCTCAAGGTGCCGGTTTGGGTCTTCAGTCGCAGCTCCCCCGAATTGACTCTATTGGACCATATGTATGAGTGTCAGTTTCAGCTTAAAGTTATTTGCCAAAATAGATGGTCCAGCTATACTCGGCCTAAATTCTCTAGTGTTAGGAGCTGCATAGTCCCACAGAGGTCGGCTACCTATGTTCACTTCGGATGCGGCTTGATCCTCCATCCTACGCTGCTTTTCTTTTCGACGATGAAAGGTTCGTTCGATTTCTAAGTCGATCGAAATCAGGCCTTCCGATCCTAAGCGTCTAACCATACGACGAACCGAGCTACAAAAATTAGGAGTGCTACCTAATCCTAGGAGGCAGAAAATAAAACAATCTAGCTAATAAAACCTAAGAAGCAATAAGGAAATGGAAAACTACTGCTAAAAATAAAAATTAAAAACTAAATCTAAATATGGAAAATATAAAACTAAAGTAAATAAAGCAAACCAGAAAGAAAATAAAGCAAGTAAATAAATCTAATCCTAAGTCCGATCCAATTTTCCACTGTTCGGTTCGATATCGAATCGATCAGTCCTCGACAACGACACCAAAAACTTGATGCACGCGAACGCGACCTCAAATCTCGCAACGGAGGCCGTCGAGGACTTGAAGCGCACGCTCGCGCACAACGCCCGCAAGTGCACGAATGTCATCAAGTAATAAAAGATTATCGATCCCACAGGGACTGGGATTCGAATATCGATATGTTCAGTGGTTGAAATTGTTCGGAAGTAAACTCTAAGAGGTTTCGATTTGTGAGGGTTGTCGGTGGACTATACTCTATACGGTGTCACACGGAGGAAGAAGGGAGCGTGCCGAGGTCTTCAAAGTGTTGGGAATCCTTGGAAGGCTAGAGGGAGGTGAATAGCCTCTTTTTCGATTTCTACAAAAAGATTAGCGGAAGCAAAATACTAAACAAAAATAAGAATCTAAACACAAACACAAACACGAAGCCTTTACGTGGTTCGAAGATAAAGCTCCTACTCCACGGCGATCCTTAAGGTGGATCAACCCAAGCAATTCCACTAAGAAGCTTTCCCTTACAAGACCCTCTCCTCTTCTTACAATGATGAAAATGAGATTTAGGAGAAGAGGAAGAATTAATCACAAAGAAAGCCTTTGAAAATCGTGGGGAGCTTGAGAATAAGGTTGGAAGATAAGCACTAGCCTTCTCAAGCACCCCAATCCCTCTTTTTATAGAGAGAGGGTTGTTTTTCCATCATTAGGCCACAATGACCGATGTTGTACATCGATCGCATCATGAGCTAACCCACTTCAATAGCCGATTCACGAGATTCACAGGTGTCATCATCCAACGGCAGGCTCATCAATCGATTGATCACTCCATCAGCCGATTGATGAAGTGATCACGGCGAGCAGTCGAGTGAGACTCCATTCTATGCCCGGTATCGACTTGATCGATGGGCGCCCTTTATGGCAGTTGACTGATGGCGACATCAATCGACTGGCCACTCTTGGCAGTCGACTGATAGTCAGGTTTTCAGCCTGACTCAGTCGAGCACCTTATCAGTTGACTGCTGCATCGTACCAGTCGACAGATACTCATCAAGTATGAGTAATTCATACTTGAATTGACTCCCTAGACCTAGACTCAACCTTCTAGCTCTTCCTTAAGCCTTGCGCAAGATCCCTCCGAGTCGGCGACTTGTTCATCCTTTGTGCTTGCTTCCAAAAGCTTCCTTCGGTTTCGTCATGTCTTGGGTTTTTCTTGGCCAAAGTACGCTTGAACTTTACGCCACCAAGACTACATGCTTGGACTTACACTGCCAAGACATTCCTTTAGACTTCCTTTGTCAAGGTCCGCTTGGACTTTACGCCACCAAGACTACATGCTTGGTCTTACGCCGCCAAGCCCTTTCCTTGGAATTTTCTTGCCAAGATCACACTTGGACTTTTCCTTTACCAAGTCTTCATACTTGGATTTTCCTGTCACTTGAACACATTCACAATTAGATCACAAAACATTGCCTAACTTAGATGATTATCCAAACATCAAAACATATAAATGCTTGGAGCATTGTTGCACCAACAATCTCCCCCTTTTTGATGTTTGGCAATCATTTAAGTTAGGTCTTTAACACAAAAGTAAACATAATCATATTTCCAATATGAATTCTAACTTAAACATTCCTTCTCCCCCTTTGACATACATCAAAAAGAGAAGAATTCATACAATAATAAGTTCATGAAAGAATTAAATTTGTTATATCTTGAACTAAGGCATAAGATCGATATGAGGCTCCCCCTTAATCCAAGACATGGTTCATGATGTGTGAATAACATGTAGAGCAAAGCATAACAAAAGATAGAAGGTTAAGTCCTAACTTTGCACCAATAATATAAATTTAGGAAATGAAAAGATTTATACTATGAATCTCCCCCTAAAACATTACATTAAACAGTCTCATACCCTTTTAATTACTTAAGTCAACATACCATAGGATTAGGACACTTAATAGCACACTCAAGATCAAGAAATAAGGTTGAAATGCAGAAAAATCAGGGTATTAGTCGATCAATTCGATTCATGATCACACGCTCAAGTCCATTTTTAAGTTTTTCAAATTTAACTTCAAAAATGCGCCAAAAATAATTTAAAAAATATATGTTTTCCAGATTTCGAATATGATACAATTTTGAAACCTAGCAAAAGCTTTAAGTATTTTGCAAACTTTGTATCATTTTTGCTTAGCAATTGATAACTGTTTTTCAAAGTATGATAAACATAGTTTAAATTATGTTTTATTTGATATTTCCAATCATATTCTTGGAGCTATATGCACATCAATTACACATAAGTCTTCCCAATGATTGATCCAATGAAGAATTAATGTCTCTAGATGACACTTGGTTCATAGTAATGCATCATAACAAGCATGATGACCAAGTACATCTTCATAACATCTCACATGTCGTCTAAGTGGCTCAATACAAAAATCATGGTTTCTTAGGTGTTTTGTGAGATGCTTAAAAGTATAAATTCTAGAATTTCTATAGGATCATGCAAACCTAGACCTCTATTCTGTTGGGAAACCAGTCCAGATCTGATGTTCACAACATCGCGGGCGAATACTTCACACAACCACAGCGGAAACAATAATTAAACTGGATCTCACCAGTGATCCATGCAAAACTCTATAAATCGTTTTCTATCTAGTCTAAATCTTATCTAGAGGAGGAATATACCTTCGGTGTGTGCCCTTCGCAATCCCGCTTTTCCAAACCCTGTCGGATCTCAATACGGTAAGGGTAACCGTATATCTATGGTATCTACACTGACACCCACACGATTTGGAGTCACGTTGTGCTAGCAACCCCTAACAAAATGCCAAGACCTCTTTGGAAGAAGAAGGAGAGGAAGGAGGAGATAAGAGAACTCTTCTCTTGGCCCTTTTGGCTTGCACGCCCAAAACAAAAACACACCCAAGTTGTCAACGTGAAACACCAAAGAAAGACCATTTTAATCCCATGCATCAATTCCATTATCTCCTCATTAAGACATCTCTTAATACCAAGACCCTTGGTATTCTCCTTCATGAATTCTCATCATGAATACCAAGGCTCTTGGTATTCCCATGCATGATTAATCAAATTAATCATGCATGATGATGAATCATCTTCCATGGTCAACTTGAGTCTAACTCAAGTTTAACCAGTTTGAGTCTATCTCAAATCTTGGCCATATGCTCAATTGTCCTTTTAGTCCAACTAAAAGAAACCATCTCCAAAACAGAATGTCATTTGTGCGTGACCCTATCTAGCAATACATCATTGCTACCCAAGTTACAAGATCGTCGAGATCCGACAACCTTTCCGTGACTATTATCATGTATGACGGTGTCCTTCTATCTCTGATATCTTAGATCGATCAATGAGGCATAGACCATGTCATCCCCTTATCGATCTTTATGTTTCTTTATCCCCAAGTAGACTCACTCAAACAAATGAGCTCAATATCTCATATTGACTCATTTGAGCATGACCATGCATTTCATGGTTCTACTCTATCAAGAGGCCAAAGATATCACTCCTGTCATATAGGAGGGATAGATCCCATTTACATCACTCACATTCCTCTGCATAATTCGTTACATACCCAGTGATCGCCGTTATAGTCACCCTGTTATGGTGTGACGTTAGACAATACCAAAGTACATAACTCCTTATGTAGGGAACTATAGTGACTTCAGGTCTAAGAACTATTCATACCAATAGTCACATGAGAAAGCATATGACACTCATATAACGATCCATGATACTTTCTTATGGAGGCTCAATTTAGTATATATATTCTCTAATATATATACCCATGTGTCAATGTGATATCACATATCCATGACTTGTGAGATCAAGTCATCCATTGACCTACATGCTAATCTCCATGTATTAATATTGCCCTTGTATAGTAATACTTGATTAGGAATATTAAGAATAGTGTTCTCTACAGCTTCTCATAATCAATTCTACCAATTGATATATTGTAGATCAGAACCTACTATTCAAGGATATTATTATATTTATTTTAGCTGGCACATGTATAAAGTAAATAAAATAAACAATCTTTGCCTTTTATTAATGAAATATGATACACATGATCCCTAATCAATCATCTCATGATTGACACTACATCTCATGATTGACACTAAGGGCTAACACTAACATATTCTACTAAGCACATCCCAAGTTCTCTCCTTAGTGATGAATATTCCACTTCGGGGAGAGCCTTGGTGAATATGTCGGCTAAGTTGGACTTAGATTCTATGTAATTAAGTTTAATGTCCCACTTAGCCATGTGATCTCTAATGAAGTGATGCTTCACTTCAATGTGCTTAGTTCTAGAGTGATGTACTGGATTTTTGATCAAATTTATGGTACTCACATTATCACAATAAACTTTTACATTGGAGTAGTGTAGCTCATAATCCTCTAATGTGTGTCTCATCCAAAGTAATTAAGCCACACAACCACCAATAGCCATATATTCGGTCTCGGTGGTTGACAAAGCAACATAAGGTTGCTTTCTACTACTCCAACTTACTAGGGAGGATCCAAGAAATTGACATTCACAACTAGTACTCTTCCGATCCAACTTGTAACCCGCATAGTCGAAGTCGGTGTACCCAACCAAATCAAAAGACTTAGTCCTGTTAGTGAAAGCCCTAGAGGCAATCATGTGACGATTGTTGTATGAATTTTATTGTATCATATTCCTATTTATAAAGGCATGGTTATTATATTTACTTGTATTGGTGCCAAATAACTAAATATAATAATGTCCTTGAGTAGTAGGTTCTTATCCATATCAATCGATTGGTTGTATCAATAATGAGATGATATAGAGAACACTACTCTTAATCATTCCTAGTCGAGTATTAACATTTAGGGACAATGTTAATGCGTAGAGACTAGCATGTAGGTCAACTCGATGACTTGATCTAACAAGTCATGGATATGAGATATCAAGTTGACACATGGGTATGCATTGGAGAATGTATACTGAATGACCCGCCATGAGAAAGTATCATGGATCGTTATATGAGTGTCATATACTTTCTCATGTGGCTATTAGTATGACTATTAGTCCTTAGACCTGAAGTCACCATGGTTCCCTACATAAGGAGTTGCATACTTTGGCTTCGTCAAACGTCACCCGTAAATGGGTGGACTATAAATGCGATTACGGAGTATGTAACAAATTATGCGGAGGGATGTGAGTGATGTAGATGAGATCTATCCCTCCTATATGATGGGAGCGACATCGATATTCTTGATAGAGTGAGACCACGAAGTGCATGACCATGCCCAAATGAGTCAATATGAGATATTGAGCTCATTTGATTAGAGTGAGTCTACTTGGAGTTCAAGATTTAGATTGTACCGAGGATGACACGGTCTATGCCTCGATTGGTCAATCTAGATGTCAAGGATAGAGGGACATTGTCACATATTGTGAGAGTCACAATTAGTAGTCACAAAGGTGATGTTGGAGCTCAACATTCTTGTAACTTGGGTAGCAATGATGTGTTGCTAGATACCTCTCATTGCTTATGTTCTTAAATCGGTTTAGGGACATTGCCAATGTTACAAGAACCTATAGGGTCACACACATAAGGGCAATTAGATGGAGATTAGGTTCATATGATGAACCATGAGGATTAGGTTCATGGGATGAACTAAATTGGATTAAGAGTAATCCAAATTAGACTAATTGAGTTAGACTCAAGTTGATTCAAGTGTTGAATGAGTCTAATTTAGATTTGATTCATCAAATCCATTTAAATTAATGAATAGAGATTCATTAAATTAAATTGACTTGAATCAAATGGTTGGATTTGATCAACCATGGGAGATAAGAGGTCAAGTTTGACTTGACTTGAGAGGGAAGATGAAAGGTCAAGTTTGACTTGACCAAATGCCATGTCATGATGATGACTTGGCATGGCCGGCCAATAATGATTCTCCACATCATCATTGACTTAGCATGTGGTGCCACCTCATGAGGGAGACCAAGAGCCATTGGCTCTTGGAGGAGTTACATGCATGCATGTAACCCCCCCCTAAGAAAAGTGGCCGGCCACTATTACCATTAGATGGAATTCATTTTGTGAGTTACACAACTTCATCTTCTTCCTTGGATCAACTTCCCTCAAACTCTCTCCCTCTCCTTCCTCATCTTGCCGAGCATCTAAGGAGTGCTAGCACACTCAAGATCGCTTTTCTCCACCTATTGCTTGTGTGGATACCAATAGAGGAGTGTGCACTTGACACTCTCGAGTTCCGACGAACCTTTTGGACGAGCGGGATTTACGAAGGGCGTCGCATCGAGGGTAACTTCTTATCATGTAGATATAGAGTAGATCTAAAGGTATTAAACACATACATGTTAGTTTTATATTTTTATACTTCGCACGGATCCGTGGCCGGGGCTTCCGAGGTTTCCGCAATGCAAAAGCAGATTTTTGCGACTCGGAAAGCCCAACAGTGGTATCAGAGCCACGTGTGAAGCATGTATGTTTTTCGTTTTTATAGTTTTTGTATTAGATATAAAAATTATAGATTTTTATGTTTCTGTAAATTTCCCATTTTTATATAATTTTTGGGTATTTTTCTCGAAGAGTCGAAGTAACGAGTGTTGGGACACTTGTAGGCTTCAACCATCGAGAAAAACTCTCCGAAACGGCGAGTTCTCGCTTTAGGTTTTTGGGACAGCAACTTAAGTCACTGTAAAATCATAGTAGGGACACTCATAAATTTTATTTTGCGAGTAAGGGTGCTGCCCCTATCCTCGAAAGGGACCTTGTCCCACGATCGCGCCCGGAAACCGCTTAGCGGGACCGTTACGGGGAGGTGACTCATAAAATTGAAAAAAAAATAGGAAAAATTATAGAAATTTTTTGTAAAAATATATAATTTAGAATTATGTATAATTCTGTGATGGTCATGGCCCAATAACCCCAATTTGATTGGATGATGATGTGTTGTAATTCATAATACGGCCTGCGTGCCGTTTTTGTGGTTGTGCGTGTTGTATAGTGTATGCGACCTGCGCATTGTACCTTTTCTTTTGAAATTCTAGTTGTAAATAGTTTTAGACTCGAATGTAACTCGAGTTTCATATTTATAATGTACAAAATGGAGCGGTGGAAAGTCCACTTGTAGGCGAAGTTACGAGAAGGGGGCCGACGACACATGGCGGTCAAAGGAAGCGCTTGGAGAAGCCGCTAGCCCTAGGTTGACCGTCCGATCTTCTCATTGGCTTGAGAAGATCGTAGTAGGGCCATGACCACATCACAGTTAATTATATATATATATGTTGATATATATATATATATATATATATATATATATATTTGATTTTTCTTGTATGTATGTGATGCATGCTAGTAGAATAATGCATGTATGTATATGATGCATGCTAGGATATTTTTCTTGTATGTATATGATGCATGCTAGAATAATGCTTGTATGTATGTGATGCATGCTAATATAGGATAATAAAGGCCTCAATGCATATATGATACATATTACGATTAGATTAGATCTTAATCAAATCAACTCGTAAATGCCTACCAAGTCCTTGATACCCATCACTACCTCGATCATTTGTAGTTGTTGAATTTGCCAAAGCAGAGCAATGCATATTATCTTGGTAGGGTGCGGAGGGACAATCTTGGTCCTGCCTATCACGGCTTGTGTTAGAGTAAGCTCAATTAGATTGAGTAAAACTAGTTAACTTAATTGGATCGAGTAGAACTATAGGCATATTCCAACCGTTGGAAAGATAGGATAAGATCGCTTTTACACTAAATCTTGGGCGATTTAGCCAAGATAACTCAAGGTCTTTTGTAAATGTGGGTCTTAATCCTATAAACAAGAGTTGCATAGAGATGTAATCGGTAATGTGTTACCCACCGATCGTACTAAGACTTGTGCGATTTAGCCAAAGCTAACTCAAGGCTTAGTATGATGTGGATCTTGTCCCGTAAGAATTATAGCTAGTTTGTATGAATCTAGTAATGTGGTTTGACCACATCCATAACTCGATTCTACAAAATTCCTATAATTCAGTGGGAGCATCATTTGATTAAAGGCCTAATTAAATGATAAAAGGAATATTATATTAATTCTCTGTATTGTATGTTGTAGATAACTATGTCGACAAACACGAACACTCTCTCTGCGTTATGTCCTTGAGAAGGACAAGCTCAATGGAGCAAATTTCTCCGGTGATGCACAGAACCCGAGAATGTTCTCACCCAAGAAAGGAAGTCAGACGTCGAGCAGCCCATTGAGGCACCTCTGCCGCCTCGCGAGTCCAAAGATGCATACAAGAAGCATCAAGATGATGCATTAGATGTGTCATGTCTAATGCTCGCGACCATGAACTCTGAGCTTCAGAAGCAACACGAGTTCATGAATGCTTATGATATGGTTGGACATCTTCGTCAACTGTATCTAGGACAAGCAAGGCATGAGAGATATGAAGTCTCTAAGGCATTGTTTGGGTCCAAAATGCAAGATGGGACTCCCGTAGGTCCATATGTACTCAAGATGATTGGGTACGTAGAAAACCTACAAAGGCTGGGATTACCACTTGGCCAAGAGCTGGCCACTGACCTGATCTTGCAATCTTTTCCACAAGCCTAAAATCAATTTTTCATGAATTATAACATGAATGAAATTGATAAGCCACTGCCTGAGATGCTCAGCATATTGAGAACCGCTGAGCTTAACCTTAAGAAGGGAAAATCCGACGCCATTCTGATGGTGCAAAAGAAGAAAGGCAAGGGCAAGCCTAAAGGTAAGGGAAAGTCCCAAGCCAAGGGCAAAGGCAATGAACTTAAACCCAAAGGAGGGGTAGCCAAGGAAGGGGCTTGCTTCCACTGCAAGGAAGCTGGACACTGGAAGCGTAACTGCAAGGCATACCTGGAAGATCTTAAGAAGAAAAGAAGTGAGACTTCTATTTCAGGTATAAATGTTATAGAAGTCAATATATCTATTTCTTCATCATGGGTATTAGATACCGGATGTGCATCTCACATTTGTACCAATGTGCAGGCGCTGAGAAATAGCAGGGCATTGACAAAGGGTGAGGTGGACCTACGAGTAGGCAATGAAGCAAGAGTTGTTGTTGTCGCTGTAGGAACTTATGATCTATCTCTGCCCTCTGGGCTTGTACTACAATTAGATGAATATTGTTATGTGCCTGCTCTGACTAAGAACATAATTTCGGTTTCTTGTTTGGACAAGAAAGGATTTATATTTATAATAAAGAACAAATATTTTTCAGTTTATTTAAATGATATGTTCTATTGTTGTGCACCTCTAATGAACGGACTCTACTTTCTAGACTTAGAGAGCCCTATCTATAACATAAGTACCAAGAGGTTTAAGTCAAATGTGTTGAACCAAACCTATCTCTGGCATTGTCGCTAAGGTCACATAAATGAGAGTTGCTTATCTCAGCTCCATAAGGATGGGCTGCTAGACTCATTTGATTTTGAATCATATGAGACATGCGAGTCTTGCCTTTTAGGCAAAATGACCAAGACTCCCTTTAGTGGACGCAGCGAAAGAGCAACAGATTTGTTAGGACTTATACATAGTGATGTATGTGGCCCTTTCAATGTTGCAGCTTGAGGTGATTATATTCATTACATTTACTGATGACTTCGGTAGATATGGTTATGTGTATCTCATGACACATAAATCAGAATCCTTTGAAAAGTTCAAAGAATTCAAGAATGAAGTACAAAACCAGCTTGGCAAGAGTATTAAGATACTTCGATCAGATCGAGGTGGTGAATATCTTAGCCATGAGTTTCATGACTATCTAGCTGAGTGTGGGATTCTATCCCAACTCACTCCTCCTGGAACACCACAGTGGAATGGTGTTTCCGAAAGAAGAAATCGTACCCTATTAGATATGGTACGATCTATGATGAGTCACACAAATCATCCTATATCCTTTTCGGGATATGCTCTAGACACAGCAGCCTTTACCCTTAACCGTGTACCATCCAAGGCTGTGATAAAGACACCATATACGATATGGACAGGGAGAAATCCCAAGATGTCTTTCATGAGGATTTGGGGTTGTGAGGCTTACGTTCGACGTCAAGTCTCAGACAAACTGGGACCCAAATATGATAGGTGCTATTTTATTGGATATCCCAAGGACACAAAGGGATATTACTTCTACATTCCCAGTCAGCACAAAGTGTTTGTGGCAAAGACTGGGGGTTTTCTAGAAAGGGATTTTGTTTCTAGAAAAACTAGTGGGAGTACGTTCGATCTTGAAAAAATTCAAGATAAGGACCATAACACTGAGGCCTTGATGGAGGTTGAACAGGAACCACAAAGTTTTGTGGCTGATGAGATTATTGCACAAAGAGTTGTGGAACAACCACCTGTTCATGTAGACCTAACTCTTCGCAGGTCTGATAGGGTACGTCGTCAGCCTGAGAGATACTCATTTCTCTTGTCTGAACATGATGACGTTATGCTCATTGAGAATAAGCCTACCTCCTATCAGGAAGCTGTGATGAGCCCAGATTCTGAGAAATGGCTAGAGGCCATGAGATCCGAGATGGAATCCATGTACACCAACCAAGTATGGACTTTGGTTGATCCACCTAAAGGGGTCAAACCCATTGGGTGTAAGTGGGTCTTTAGGAGAAAGACTGACATGGATGGACTTACACATACTTATAAGGGCCGATTGGTGGCTAAAGGTTTCAAGCAAATTCATGGTATTGACTATGATGAAACCTTTTCTCCAGTGGCGATGTTTAAGTCCATTCGGATCTTGCTTGATATTGCAGCATACCACGATTATGAGATCTGGCAGATGGATGTCAAAATCGCGTTTCTGAATAGAAACTTACTCGAGGATGTGTACATGACACAACCTGAGGGTTTTGAAGATCAACAGCATACTGAGAAAGTATGCAAACTGCAAAGGTCTATTTATGGGCTAAAGCAAGCCTCTCAGAGCTGGAATCTTCGATTCGATGATGCGATCAAACAGTTTGGTTTCATCAAGAATGAAGATGAACCCTGTGTCTACAAGAGGGTTAATGGGAACTCAGTTGTCTTCCTTATATTGTATGTGGATGATATACTACTCATTGGGAATGACATCCCTTCGCTACAGTCTGTGAAGGCTTGGCTGGGGATGTGCTTCTCAATGAAGGACTTAGGTGAAGCAGCCTGTCTTCTAGGCATCAAGATCTATAGAGATAGATCTAAGAGAATGCTTGGCCTAAGTCAGAGTACATACATTGACACGGTATTACTTCAGTTTGCCATGCAGAATTCCAAGAAGGGACTTCTGCCGATGTCACATGGTGTGAGTCTTTCGAAGACTCAAAGTCCCTCTTCTAGAGAGGCGAGTGACCACATGGATAAGATCCCATATGCATCTTCTATAGGATCTATCATGTACGCCATGCTGTGTACTCATCCTGATGTCTCGTATGCTTTGAGCATGTCGAGTAGATACCAGTCAGATCCAGGTGAGCATCATTGGATAGCAGTCAAGAATATTCTTAAGTAGTTGAGAAGGACTAAAGAATATTTCTTGATATTTGGAGGCGATGAGGAGCTAGCTGTAAAGGGTTACAACGATGCCAGCTTCCAAACTGACCAGGATGATTATAGATCGCAGTCAGGGTTCGTGTTTTGCTTGAATGGTGGCGCTGTGAGCTGGAAGAGTTCGAAGCAGGATACAATTGTTGATTCTACAACAGAAGCCGAGTATATCGCTGCATCTGAGGCAGCAAAGGAGGCAGTTTGGATCCGCAAGTTCATTACTGAGCTTGGGGTGGTTCCTAGCATAGCAGATCCCATAGAGCTCTATTGTGACAACAATGGAGTGATTGCACAGGCTAACGAACCTCGCTCACACCAGCGGACCAAACACATACTACGACGCTTCCATCTCATTCGAGAGATTATCGATAGAGGAGATGTGAAGATTTGCAGAGTACCCACAGAGGCTAATATCGCAGATCCCTTGACCAAGGCTTTGACACAGAAAAAGAATGATGATCACACTAGGTCATTGGGTATTAGATACTATGGTGATTGGCACTAGTGCTAGTGGGAGATTGTTAGTGAAAGTTCTAGAGCCAATCATGTGATGATTGTTGTATGGACTTTATTGTATCATATTCCTATTTATAAAGGCATGGTTATTATATTTACTTGTATTGGTGCCAAATAACTAAATATAATAATGTCCTTGAGTAGTAGGTTCTTATCCATATCAATCGATTGGTTGTATCGATAATGAGATGATATAGAGAACACTACTCTTAATCATTCCTCGTTGAGTATTAACATTCAGGGACAATGTTAATGCGTAAAGACTAGCATGTAGGTCAACTCGATGACTTGATCTCACAAGTCATGGATATGAGATATCAAGTTGATACATGGGTATGCATTGGAGAATGTATACTGAATGACCCGCCATGAGAAAGTATCATGGATCGTTATATGAGTGTCATATACTTTCTCATGTGGCTATTAGTATGACTATTAGTCCTTAGACCTAAAGTCACCATGGTTCCTTACATAAGGAGTTTCATACTTTGGCTTCGTCAAACGTCACCCGTAAATGGGTGGACTATAAATGCGATTACTGGGTATGTAACAAATTATGCGGAGGGATGTGAGTGATGTAGATGGGATCTATCCCTCATATATGACGGGAGTGACATCGATATTCTTGATAGAGTGAGACCACGAAGTGCATGGCCATGCCTAAATGAGTCAATATGAGATATTGATCTCATTTGATTAGAGTGAGTCTACTTGGAGTTCAAGATTTAGATTGTACCGAGGATGACACGGTCTATGCCTCGATTGGTCAATCTAGATGTCAAGGATAGAGGGACATTGTCACATATTGTGAGAGTCACAATTAGTAGTCACAAAGGTGATGTTGGAGCTCAACATTCTTGTAACTTGGTTAGCAATGATGTGTTGCTAGATACCTCTCATTGCTTATGTTCCTAAATCGGTTTAGGGACATTGCAAACGTTACAAGAACCTATAGGGTCACACACATAAGGGAAATTAGATGGAGATTAGGTTCATATGATGAACCATGAGGATTAGGTTCATGGGATGAACCAAATTGGATTAAAAGTAATCCAAATTAGACTAATTGAGTTAGACTCAAGTTGATTCAAGTGTTGAATGAGTCTAATTTAGATTTGATTCATCAAATCAATTTAAATTAATGAATAGAGATTCATTAAATTAAATTGACTTGAATCAAATGGTTGGATTTGATCAACCATGGGAGATAAGAGGTCAAGTTTGACTTGACTTGAGAGGGAAGATGAAAGGTCAAGTTTGACTTGACCAAATGCCATGTCATGATGATGACTTGGCATGGCCGGTCAATGATGATGCTCCACATCATCATTGACTTAGCATGTGGTGTCACCTCATGAGGGAGACCAAGAGTCATTGGCTCTTGGAGGAGTTACATGCATGCATTCCTTAAGAAAAGTGGCCGGCCACTATTACCATGAGATGGAATTCATTTTGTGAGTTACACAACTTCATCTTATTCCTTGGATCAACTTCCCTCAAGCTCTCTCCCTCTCCTTCCTCATCTTGTCGAGCATCTAAGGAGTGCTAGCACACTCAAGATCGCTTTTCTCCACCTATTGCTTGTGTGGATACCAATAGAGGAGTGTGCACTTGACACTCTCGAGTTTCAGCGAACCTTTTGGACGAGTGGGATTTGCGAAGGGCGTCGCATCGAGGGTAACTTCTTATCATGTAGATATAGAGTAGATCTAAAGGTATTAAACACATACATGTTAGTTTTATATTTTTATACTTCGCACGGATCCGTGGCCGGGGCTTCCAAGGTTTCCGCAATGCAAAAAGCAGTTTTTGCGGCTCGGAAAGCCCAACAAGTCCTAGGGTACCAAAGTCCTACATTTAGTGTGCCCTTGATATACCTTAAGATTCTCTTAACGACCACTAAATGGGACTCTTTGGCACATGATTGGTACCTTGCACACATACCTACTGCAAATAGTATATCGGGTCTACTAGCAGTTAGGTACAAAAGGCTACCAATCATACTTCTATAAAGTTTAAGGTCAATTTGTTTTCCTTCATGATCATTATCTATTTTTGTATTAGTTGCCATTGGGGTTGAAACTACCTTAGCATTTTCCAAACCAAATTTCTTAATCATTTCCTTAGCATATTTGGTTTGGTATACATAAATTCCTTCATTTGTTTGTTTGACTTGTAGACCTAAGAAGACATTTAGTTCCCCAACTAGACTCATCTCAAACTCATTCTCCATATTTTTGATGAAATCTTGAAGGAGCTCATCATTTGTTGACCCAAAGATAATATCATCTACATATACTTGGGCTACCAAGATGTCCTTAGACTTTGATTTAATGAAGAGAGTTTGGTCTACTTAACCCCTTCTAAATCCCTTAGAGACCAAGAAAGATGATAATCTTTCATACCAAGCCTGGGGAGCTTGTTTTAAACCGTATAAAGCTTTTCTAAGCTTGAATATATGGTTTGGGTAATCTATATTTTCAAACCCGGGAGGTTATTCTACAAATACCTCTTCCTTAATGAACCCATTTAGGAATGTCGACTTTACATCCATTTGATGAAGTTTAAAGCCCATATAGGAGGCATATCCTAATAGGATTCTTATGGACTCTAACCTAGCAACCGGGGCATATGTTTCATCATAATCAAGTCCTTCAACTTGATTAAAGCCCCCTTGCAACTAACCTTGCCTTATTCCTAGTTATATTGCCTTGATCATCTAGTTTGTTCCTAAAAATCCATCTTGTAATAATGATGGTATTATCATTAGGTCTAGGAACTAACTCTCATACTTGACTCCTTTCAAATTGAGCCAATTCATCTTGCATTGCTAAGATCCAATCCGGATCAAGTAATGCATCATTGATTGTTTTGGGCTCAATTTGGGAGATGAGGGCTATATGACTAGAGGGAGCTCTATGAAATGACCTAGTCCTAACACCTTGAGATAATTCACCTACAACTTGATCTAGAGGGTGATTTTGATGAACTCTTATTGTTCTAGGAGGTGTATTAAGTTGATTTTGATCATGATTATCCTCAACCCTTCTTTCATCATCAGAATCACTTCTTACTCCCCCTTGATTTAACTCTCCCCCTTGATCATTATCCCCTAAAGTCAACTCTTGAAATTTTTGGGTAATTTCTTGGTTTTTGTCATTGATATCATTATCAATGGGGAATTTCCTAGGGTAAGTATGAGAGGTTTCATCAAATTGCACATTTGAGGATTCCTCAATCTTTTGAGTTCTCTTATTATTATCCTACACTAGTGGATGAGTATCCAACTAGGATTCCTTTATCCGCTTTGGATTCAAATTTACCGAGGTTGTCTTTGGTGTTTAAAATGTAAACTTTGCATCCAAAGACTTTGAAATAGTGAATTGTTGGAATTGTACTCCATAATTCAAATGGGGTTTTACCTAAAAACCTATGAATTAAAATCCTATTTTGGATATAGCAAGCGGTGTTGACCGCTTCCGCCCACAAGTAGCTAGGTAAAGAATATGCATTGAGCATAGTCCTAGTCGCTTCTTGTAGGGCACGAATTTTCCTTTACACAATCCCATTTTGTTGAGGTGTTCTAGGACAAGAAAATTCGTGCTTGTACCCTTGTTCTAAACAAAAATTGGAGAAGTTAGAATTCTCAAATTCTCCACCATGATCACTACGGATCCGGATAATTTTGAGATTTCTTTCATTCTCTACTCTTTTACTAAAGCCTATGATTATTCCTAGGGTTTCATCCTTATGTTTCATGAAGAATACCCAAGTAAATCTAGAAAAATCATCTACTATAACTAAGCAATATTTACTACCAATTAAAGAAGGGGTACTATGACAATCAAATAAATCAACATGCAAGAGTTCTAAAGATAAAGCGGTATTAAGTAAAGTTTTACCTTTGTGTGATGATCTTGATTGCTTTCCTTCTTGACATGCATCACACATTTTGTCCTTAAGATACTTGACTTTTGGCAACCCCTTGACTAGCTTCATCTTGGCTATTTTGGCAATGTTTTTCATGTTGATGTGCCCTAGCCTCCTATGCCATAACCAACTCTCTTCTTCTCTTGCAATAAGACACTTAGTAGAAGCGTTAGAAGCATAGGATAAATCAACATAGTATATATTTGATTTCCTAAAACCTACTAACATGAAATCATTTTGATCTTTGTGTCTTATGAAGCATTTAGAAGAATCAAATTTAACATCAAAATTGGCATCACATAGTTGACTTACACTAAGCAAATTAAATTTCATATTTTTAACTAATAATACTTTGTGAATTGAAAGGTTTGGGGATACCTCAATTGTCCCTTTTCCTAGGATCTTAAGTTTACCACTATTTCCAAAAGTCACCTTTCCTTTGCTAATGTGGTTGATTGTTGTGAATTTTCTCTCATCACTGGTCATGTGTTTTGAGCAACCACTATCAACAATCCATAAGCTTGGTCTTTCAACCTATACAACATGAAAAATGCAAGTCTTAGGCACCCAAATTTTAGGACCGTTAGCATTAACTATATAGCTTTTGGAAACCCAAGATTTTCTAGCCTTGCTTCTAATGGTTGATTTTCTACTAACTAGTGAGGTGAAAGCTACTTACTTCTCCTTAGGCCTATATCCTATGCCGGCCTTGTTATAAATGTCCCTTTGGTCATTAATTATCATGTCAAGATATTTGGACCTATTCGTAAATTTCTCTAAGCATGCTCTTAGGTTATCTATTTCTTTTCTAAGTTCATCATTCTCATTCCTTAATGAACATGCATCATCACAAGAAATTTCTACATTCTTAATGGATCTAATTTCTACTTTTAAATCCTTAATCCTAGACTTTGATTTATTTAGTGCATTTTGAAGGCATGCAATAGTTTTATATAGTAAGTCTATTCTAGGGGAGTCCTTTACCTCATCGTCACTAGATGACGATTCGTCGCTTGAGGAGGAGGAGGATGACTCTTCACTTGAGCAATCCTCCAAAGCCATGAGTGCCATATTTCTTGTGACATGACAAAGTTCTTCATCATCAGAGGAGTCTTCAAGGCATAGGTATCCTATGTTTGTGCCACCATTGCCTCCTTCTTCTCCTTCTTCTTTTCCTTCTCCTCCTTCTTCTTTAGGTCCAGGCAATTTGGCTTGATATGCCCTTTCTTGTTGCAACCATAACAAATAACATTAGGAGTAGAAATTGAACTACTAGAATTTTTACCTTTGGAGGATTGGAACATCCTCCTCACATCCTTCTTAGTGAGTTTCTTTGACCTCCCACCAAACTTCTTAACATAATGGGCTACCTCACTAGCGGATAACTCGTCGTCGCTACTAGATGACTCCTCCTCGGATTCGGATGAAGAAGAGACTTCTTTCTTCTCCTTCTTCTTCTTGTCCTTCTTTCCTACAAAAAGAGCTACACATTTCTCCTTGGACGAAGTGTTAGCTTGCTCGTGCAACTCAAATTCACAAAAGAGTTCATCTAATTTAACCAAAGAAAGATCCCTAGACACCTTATAAGCATCTACCATTGATGCCCATAAGGTTGTTCTAGGGAAAGCTTGAAGAATATACCTCACAAGGTCTCGGTTGTCGACCTTCTCACCTATCACATGTAGTCCGTTGACTACCTCCTTGAAGCAACCGTGCATTTGGCTTACAGTCTCATTGGTCTTCATGGCAAAGTTTTGGAGTTGTCCTACCAAGAGATCTCTCTTGGATCTTCTTGTTTCCTTCGATCCCTTGTTGAGCTCAATTAGCTTCTCCCAAAGCTCCTTTGCCGATTCGAAAGACCCCACTTTGCTTAATTGCTCTTTGGACAAACCACATTGAAGTGTGGTCATTGCTTTGGCATTAGCTTGAGCCTTCTTGGCCATGTCCCTCGTCCAATCCTTGGTCGGTATAGGCGCTCCGTGTTCATCGATCGACTTCTTGAATCCATCTACAACACTAAACCAATTTTCAATATCATTCATAAGGTAGTATTCCATCCTACATTTCCAGTAGCTGAAGTCGTTGCCGTCGAAGAATGGCGGTCTCGCCATGCTATACCCCTCTTGGAATGCCATTATGCTCCGGTTGATGGTTAAATCTTCCGACGCGATCCGAGCTCTGATACCACTTGTTGGGGATCTTTGGAAGGCTAGAGGGGGAGGGGGGTAAATAGCCTCTTTTTCGATTTCTACAAAAATATTAGCGGAAGCAAAATACTAAACAAAAACAAGAAGCTAAACACAAACGCAAACACGAAGCCTTTACGTGGTTCGGAGATAAAGCTCCTACTCTACGGCGATCCTTAAGGTGGATCAACCCAAGCAATTCCACTAAGAAGCTTTCTCTTACAAGACCCTCTCCTCTTCTTACAATGATGAAAATGATATTTAGGAGAAGAGGAGGAATTAATCACAAAGAAATCCTTTGAAAATCGTGGGGAGCTTGAGAATAAGGTTGGAAGATAAGCACTAGCTTTCTCAAGCATTCCAAGCCCTCTTTTTATAGAGAGAAGATTGTTTTTTCCGTTGGGCCATGATCAGTCGACTGATGTTGTACATCAGTCGACTGCCGTCGCAGCTAATGGCTTCTGAATAGCTAGATTCGCAAAATTCATAGGCGTCATCATCTAACGGTAGGCTCATCAGTCGACTGATCACTCCATTAGTCGACTGATGAAGTGATGAGTCGAGTGATCACGGTGAGCAGTCGAGTGAGACTTCATTCTGTGCCCGATATTGACTTGATCGTTCATTTGCCCTTTGTTTGGCGATCGAACATGTTTCGTAAACATGTGCACAGCGGAAGAAATAAAAATAATAAATCTACATTTATTACAACACACACACCACACACATGCATAGTACAACATGTGTAGACATAACCGTAAATTTAAATTTTTGCAATAAAAGGAAATTTTAACTACGTTATACCTTTCGTATCACGTGTAGCGGGAACGGCATCAACCGGAACGATCCTCGCTAGAATAGTCTCTATCCGTATCCATGCCGAGTATCCTTAGGATGACTTCACTAAGCCACGAGCTTCGTCTTCGTACGGGTTACTAGCCTCATGTTGAAGATGACGTGATCGAGAGATGATCATGATCCGAATCCAAATTCGGATCCAAAACCGAGTCCTCAAAGCTCACTTCTCCGGAGAAGTATTCGTCAACCGTTTGACGAATCCTTCATCCTCCACCTTAGAGGATTACCGGAGATCGAATCCCCGGTATGTTAGGCGCTGTCGGAGCTCTAACCGTCGTCCAAACGACGCTCTGACAACAAAGAAACAAGCTGTCCAGAAAACTGGACAGCTTTTGGTGGAGGAATAGAGGCCGGCCAAAGGAGAGGTGGAAGCTCACCTTATCACCGAACCCAAAGGAGATCACCGGAGGGTCGCCGGAGGATCGCCGGCTGAAGCTTTGACGCCGGCAACAAGTTGGACGGCGGCACAAAGGGTTGGGCGGCGGCACAATGGTGTTGGCGCCGAAATCTCCAAGGAGGTGGGCGGCAACTAGGTTTAGGGCTTTGGATTAGGGCTTAACAACACCTTAAGCCCTCTTTTATAGAGAACTAATTCTCTTAATGGTTATTGGATCATATCCATAAGGCCCGTTAACCCGCTCCATTAATATAAGTTAAAATAAACCAAACCATGATGGTTTATTTTAAGTTAAAACGAACCGAACCAACTTTTGGTTCATTCGTTTAAAATAAACCAAACCCTTTGGTTTATTCTCCTCCATTGGATTAGAACCAAACCATTTTGGTTCATCCATTATGTCTTCATAAGACACGGCCCATCCACGCTTCCATTGCGACTGAAACGATTTCATGCTCGCTTTATGTTTGGTCCAACCAAACCTAGTTTCTCTCGGTCTGAGAATCCCATTCTCAAGCTCGTTTTAAATCCTTCGGATTACGCTCATTGTGCGTGTGACCAAATAGGTTCTCGGTTTATGTTGGCCGTCTATAATTAACCATTAATTATAGAATGATCATGAGTGGCACCTAGTAGTACATCATGATCCCCAATTAACCGAAAAGATCAACGGTTGATCCAGAACTATTTCTGAAACCTTTCAACAGCTCGAATGAATCGTGCCCCATTCGCTTCACTCATCTTATACCCACTTGGTTCAGGACATGGTCTATAGTGTCAGTCCCCACTAGGCTGACTACGTCACACCTAGCCCAAGTATCATTTCCTCGTCCTACGGATTCTAGTTACTGCACATGTATCGAAGAGTACCTTACTCTAAACATGTAATGCTTTGGCCAAAGACTTTAGTAACAATCCGACGAGAGGCCTTGGGTATACATCTCCTTGCAAGGAGTGGTGAATCCTTTATAGGCTATTCAAACACCTTCGATCACTTCGACTTATACCCAATCATCCCGGGTCCACATCTTCTCAGAGATGCTTGCTTAAGATGTCAAAGCATAAGTCTTTATGATCAAGATGACTTGAATACCGAAAGTCAAAGGAACATCGCACTTAAGCTACAGTAAGAACTTCATTGACATATCTATATATGCAGAGAACCATATGAAGTCTTACGGCTGGTCACTCCAATGAACTAGTTACCATAACTAGCATCCACGATTAACTCCGGACATCACAATGTCTCCAGTCAGTGAGAATCAGCTGCTTGGATACACCAAGGAGTATACCTCATGCTAGTCTCGACAGAATTGATGGTGTCCAAATCCATCAATTCATCGACTAGGGATATTTTCAATACATCACAATTACACATGTAGAGATACTCACTAGTTGTGATCCAATCACAAATTCTCTCATGCTGTGAATCGTATCGTGGACATTTAGTAAATGAGTTTAAGATCCAATCAAATACATAAAATATGTATACTCAAATAGTGAATCTTCTTTTATCATATAAATGGTTCATACATAAGGCGATTTCCTTAGGACATCTCTCATATATTACTAACAGACTCCCACTTGGCCTAATGCCAATCGCTACGGTATCCAATACCATAAGCTCTAACATGACCCTCAAACTTACTTTGAGGTAATGCCTTAGTCAAAGGATCCGCTAAGTTCCTTTCAGTGGGAATTTTCTCGATTTGTATTTCTTTCCTACTGATGATCTCTCTGATAAGATGATAGCGGCGAAGCACATGTTTGGATCATTGATGAGACCTTGGCTCTTTCGCCTGTGCAATTTCTCCATTGTTGTCGCAGTAGACCGGTATTGCTTCAACAATGGCTGGAATCACACCAAGTTCATAAACGAACTTCTTGATCCAAACCACTTCCTTTGCTGCTTCCGAAGCTGCAATGTATTCTGCCTCAGTGGTAGAATCCGCTACAGTGTCTTGTTTGGAACTTTTCCAACTCACTGCGCCCCCATTCAAGGTGAACACGTATCCAGACTGAGACCTGGAATCATCCTTGTCTGTCTGGAAGCTGGCATCCGTATACCCACGTATCACCATGTCCCCTTCTCCATATATTAGGAACACATCCTTAGTTCTTCTTAAGTACTTAAGGATCGTCTTAACAGCCACCCAATGATCCATTCCTGGATCAGACTGGTATCTACTCGTGACACTCAGAGCATACGATACATCGGGCCTCGTACATAACATAGCATACATGATAGATCCTATTGCGGATGCATAGGGAATCTTACTCATGCAAATCCTCTCGTCTTCTGTGCGCGGACACATAGACTTCGAAAGGTGTACCCCATGCCTGATGGGTAGGAAACCTTTCTTGGATTCCAACATGCTAAACCTCTTTAGCACTCAGTCTATATATGTAGACTGCGAAAGACCAAGCAACCGTTTCGATCTATCTCTATAGATCTTAATCCCGAGGATGTAGGTTGCTTCTCCCAGGTCTTTCATGGAGAATGTCTTGGATAACCAAACCTTAACTGACTGTAAGATTGAAACATCATTTCCTATAAGTAATATGTCATCGACATACAATACTAGGAACACGACTGCACTCCCACTAACCTTCTTGTACACACAATGTTCATCTGGATTTTGTGAGAAATTAAACTTTTTGATTGTCTCATCAAACCGGATATTCCAGCTCCTGGATGCTTGCTTCAATCCATATATGGACCGTCGCAATTTGCATACCTTGGTTTTATCAACCGATGTGAAACCCTCAGTCAGATTCATATATACCGTCCTCAGCGAGTTTCCATTAAGGAAAGCTGTTTTCACATCCATCTGCCATATCTCATAATCATAATGAGCCGCTATGGCCAGGAGCATCCAAATGGATTTAAGCATAGCAACAGGCTAATAGGTCTCGTCATAATCAACTCCTTGTTTTTGACGATATCCTTTCGCCACCAGTCTAGCCTTATAGGTAATCACATTACCATCCATGTCGGTTTTCTTCTTGAAAACCCACTTGCACCCTATAGGCTTGATGCCTTCAGGTGGGTCAACCAAGTTCCAAACTTGGTTTTCATACATGGAATCCATTTCCGACTTCATGGCTTCAAGCCACTTATCCCTTTCTGAACTTGTCAGCACTTCTTCATAACTGGTAGGCTCCTCATCATCAATGAGTAACACGTCGTTCGATTCACTTACGAGAAATCCATATCTCTCAGGAATGTTGCGTGTTCTACCAGATCTACGAAGATGTGGTGTTACAGTAGGTCCAGCCGATTGCTCATCACTATGAGTTATCGGCTGTTGTGCTTCACCAGGTATCTCATCAATGTCTATTTGAGTCTCTCGAGCCTCCTCAAGCTCGACGACACTCTCACTGTTTTCTTGCAAGAGAAACTCTTTCTCTAGAAACACAACATGCCTTGAAACAAACACCTTTTGTTCCACAGGATGATAGAATTGGTAACCCCTTGTTTCCATAGGGTATCCAATAAATAGACATTTATCAGACTTAGCATCCAATTTTTCTGATACAGTCCGCTTCACATAAGCAGGACAACCCCATATCTTCAAGTAAGATACATGAGGTTTCTTACCATTCCATATCTCATATGGAGTAGTAGAGACTACCTTGGTTGGCATTCTGTTTAACAAGTAAACAGCTGTCTGAAGTGCATAACCCCAAAAGGACTTGGGAAGATTCGCATGATTCATCATAGACCTGACCATGTCCAACAAGGTCCGGTTACGCCTCTCAGATACACCATTATGCTGTGGTGTATATGGCGGAGTCCATTGAGACAATATACCATTGTCTCTTAGATAATCAAGAAACTCTTGACTTAAGTATTCACCACCTCAATCCGATCGAAGTATTTTAATACTCTTGTCATGTTGTTTCTCCACTTCATTTCTGAATTCTTTGAACCTTTCAAAGGCTTTAGACTTGTGTTTCATCAAGAACACATACCCAAACAGTGAGTGATCATCGGTGAAGGTAATGAAGTAGCTATAGCCTCCTAAAGCTTGAGTTGACATAGGTCCACATACATCAGTATGTATTAGACCTAGCAACTCTCCCACTCGTTCACCTTTTCTAGTAAAAGGTAACTTAGTCATCTTGCCTTTCAAGCATGATTCGCATGTATCGTATGAATCCAATTCAAACGATTCCAGAATTCTACATCGGTGTAATTCGGACATGCGTTTCTTGCTTGCATGGCCAAGACGACAATGCCACATGTAGGAGTCTAATTGATTATCCTTTCGAGCACGCTTGTTTCTCGCTTCGATATTGAAAATGTCACTGGATACGTCCAACGTATAAATACCATTGCTCAAAGTTCCAGTTCCATAAAGTACACCATTCAAAGTTATATAACAACAATTGTTACTAAACGTTAAATGGAAACCATTTCTATTTAAGCAGGAAATAGAAACAATGTTCTTTATTAGAGAAGGAACATAATAGCAATTGTCCAGTTCCAAGACTAATCCACTAGGGAGCTTTAACAAATAAGTTCCGATGGCGACCGCAACAACCTTTGCTCCATTGCCAACTTGCAAATTTGACTCCCCTCTGATGAGTCTTCTTCTATTCCTTAGCCCCTATATGTCATTACATATATGTGAGCCACACCCAGTATCCAATACCCAAGTGTCTAAGGAAATAGAATGACAATCAATAACGAAGATACCTGAAGAGGATGGGGCATCGGATGCCTTCTTCTTCTTCATGGACTCAAGATAAATCTTGCAGTTTCTTCGCCAGTGGCCTTCCTTGCCACAATGATGGCAAGTGCCCTTTTGCGCTGGTTCTGCCTTCTTTGCCTTTTTGTTCTTCCCTTTCTTATGTTCTTTTGCCTTCCTCTTAGAACCTTTCTTTGAGGAATCAACTAACAGAACCGCCTTCTCCTCATGCTTCACAGAAGGCTCCATAGTCTTCAGCATGTTGAGGAGCTCGGGAATAGTGGATTCTAATTTGTTCATCCGATAGTTCATCACAAATTGTGAGAAACTCTTGGGCAAACAATGCAGAATTAAGTCAATACTTAATTCGTGATCCATCACAAACCCGAGGGTGGCTAGCCGCTCGATGTACCCATTCATCTTTAGCACAAACTACACTACAGACGAACCTTCTTGCATCTTCGTGGTGAAGAGGAGCCTAGAGACCTCGAACCTTTCAGATCTCTCTTGCTCATCGAACAACTCATGAAGATGGAAGACCATAGTATTAGCATCCGTATGCTCATGCTGGTTTTGCAGCTCAGGTACCATCGCCGCTAGCATGATGCAACTCGCCAGCTCAGAATCTGCCACATGCTTCTGATAGACCAATATTTGGTCTGGAGTTGCATCGTCCCTAGGACGGTCGGGAAGAGGCTCTTCAAGGACATATGCAAGCTTTTTCGCCTTGAGAACAATTCTCAGGTTTCTAAGCTAGTCTAGGAAGTTAGGCCCAGTCAATTTGTTTGAATCCAAAATAGTGCGCAAATTCAAAGATGTCATGATCAATTTATTGACCTAGAAATACAAAACGAGCATATATGAGAAAATGATTTTAAAATGCATCAATATACATTTATAAATCCCATTCATTTTTCGAATTTCAAAAAACCCCAAAATCACTTCGGGAGATCGTAGGTCCATCTCCGAATGCGCTGATATCCAACATAGATATGAACAACATTGGAGAGAGTCCAACAAGCCATTCATAACTATGATGGTAGGTATCAACTATACCGATTGCATATCACATATATGCAACTATCACAATGTGCTATCAACTAATTGAATGTTCACACATACATTGGGTTGTTAACACATTAACAAGTATGCATCATATGCATAGCACCCAACTTCACCTCCCTTCACATCGACCTTGGAGAGAGTCCAACAAGCCGATGCTCCAGGTTAAAGCCAACCCATTAATCAAGACATAGTTTTAATATGGTTAGAGCGCATTCAACCAATTAGCCCGGCTTGGAGAGAGTCCAACAACCAAAGCTAACGATTGACCTCTGACTCTTACCATATTAGTATTAAACTATTCCATGGTTTGAACATGTTCGGGTTCGAGCCGGGCTTGGAGAGAGTCTAACAACCCAAACAAGAAACGGAACTCTGGTTCTAACCATATTAATGGAAGATGTAGGCTTTAATATTGAATAAGGGTTTTTATGTCTCATCCTCTTTGCATGCAAATAACTATTATCTACATGGCATGGCATACATGACATACATCTACATGTCACGACACGCATGGCATAATGATATGCATCTAATGCAATTACATGACATACAATTATGTCATGTATTATTTCCTTATATGTCATAACTATTTATGGAAATAAAATATGTTTAAGATTTGATTCTCCAAATCAAATCATAATTAAATTAGGAAACAAATTTCCAAATCTAATCACATATTTTATTTGTGGAAATAGTTGATTAAGGAAAGTCAATTTAGGAAAAAAATTTTCTAAATCATCAAAACTACTTTATGGAAATAAAATATTTTAAGATTTGATTTCCCAAATCAAATCATGAATAAATTAGGAAATAAATTTCCAAAATCTAATCAAATATTTTATTTATGGAAAATATCAATTTCCATAAATACTTCCAACTTTCCAAAAGTGGAAGATTTCCATAAATACTTCTAGACTTTCCATAATTAAAAATTTTCATAAATACTTCTAACTTTCCAAAAGTAGAAAATATCCAGAAATAACATTATGACTATCGCAAAACAATTTTACGATTATGTCGAAACACAACCTGGGCTCTGATACCACTGTTGGGTTTCCGGCACCGCGGTGAGTGTGTGCTGGAACATGTTTCGTAAACATGTGCGCAGCGGAAGAAATAAAAATAATAAATCTACATTTATTACAACACACACACCACACACAAGCATAGTACAACATGTGTAGACATAACCGTAAATTTAAATTTTTGCAATAAAAGGAAATTTTAACTACGTTATACCTTTCGTATCACGTGTAGCGGGAACGACATCAGCCGGAACGATCCTCGCTAGAATCGTCTCTATCAGTATCCACGCCGAGTATCCTTAGGATGACTTCGCTAAGCCACGAGCTTCGTCTTCGTACGAGTTACTAGCCTCGTGTTGAAGATGACGTGATCGAGAGATGATCACGATCCGAATCCAAATTCGGATCCAAAACCGAGTCCTCAAAACTTGCTTCTCCAGAGAGGTATTCGTCAACCGTTTGACGAATCCTTCGTCCTCCACCTTAGAGGATTACCGGAGATCGAATTCCCGGTAAGTTAGGCGCTGTCGGAGCTCTAACCATCATCCAAACGATGCTCCGACAACAAAGAAACAAGCTGTCAAGAAAACTGGACAGCTTTTGGTGGAGGAATAGAGGCCGGCCAAAGGAGAGGTGGAAGCTCACCTTATCACCGAACCCAAAGGAGATCACCGGAGGGTCGCCGGCTGAAGCTTGGACGCCGGCAACAAGTTGGACGGCGGCACAAAGGGTTGGGCGGCGGCACAATGGTCAATGGTGTTGGCGCCGAAATCTCCAAGGAGGTGGGCGGCAACTAGGTTTAGGGCTTTGGATTAGGTCTTAACAACACCTTAAGCCCTCTTTTATAGAGAACTAATTCTCTTAATGGTTATTGGATCATATCCATAAGGCCCGTTAACCCGCTCCATTAATATAAGTTAAAATAAACCAAACCATGATGGTTTATTTTAAGTTAAAACGAACCAAACCAACTTTTGGTTCATTCGTTTAAAATAAACCAAACCCTTTGGTTTATTCTCCTCCATTGGATTAGAACCAAACCATTTTGGTTCATCCATTATGTCTTCATAAGACACGGCCCATCCACGCTTTCATTGCGACTGAAACGATTTCATGCTCGCTTTATGTTTGGTCCAACCAAACCTAGTTTCTCTCGGTCTGAGAATCCCATTCTCAAGCTCGTTTTAAATCCTTCGGATTACGCTCATTGTGCGTGTGACCAAATAGGTTCTCGGTTTATGTTGGTCGTCTATAATTAACCATTAATTATAGAACGATCATGAGTGGCACCTAGTAGTACGTCATGATCCCCAATTAACCGAAAAGATCAATGGTTGATCCAGAACTATTTCTGAAACCTTTCAGCAGCTCGAATGAATCGTGCCTCATTCCCTTCACTCATCTTATACCCACTTGGTTCAGGACATGGTCTATAGTGTCAGTCCCCACTAGGCTGACTACGTCACACCTAGCCCAAGTATCATTTTCTCGTCCTACGGATTCTAGTTACTGCACATGTATCGAAGAGTACCTTACTCTAAACATGTAATGCTTTGGCCAAAGACTTTAGTAACAATCCGACAAGAGGCCTTGGGTATACATCTCCTTGCAAGGAGTGGTGAATCCTTTATAGGCTATTCAAACACCTTTGATCACTTCGACTTATACCCAATCATCCCGGGTCCACATCTCCTCAGAGATGCTTGCTTAAGATGTCAAAGCATAAGTCTTTATGATCAAGATGACTTGAATACCGCAAGTCAAAGGAACATCGCACTTAAGCCACAGTAAGAACTTCATTGACATATCTATATATGCAGAGAACCATATGAAGTCTTACGGCTGGTCACTCCAATGAACTAGTTACCATAACTAGCATCCACGATTAAGTCCGGACATCACTATGTCTCCAGCCAGTGAGAATCAGCTGCTTGGATACACCAAGGAGTATACCTCGTGCTAGTCTCGACAGAATTGATGGTGTCCAAATCCATCAATTCATCGACTAGGGATATTTCTGATACATCACAATTACACATGTAGAGATACTCACTAGTTGTGATCCAATCTTAAATTCTCTCATGTTGTGAATCGTATCGTGGACATTCAGTAAATGAGTTTAAGATCCAATCAAATACATAAAATATGTATACTCAAATAGTGAATCTTCATTTATCATATAAATGGTTCATACATAAGGCGATTGCCTTAGGACATCTCTCATATATTACTAACAACTTCTGCTTCGTATCAGTCGACTGATATGTTAGTGAAAGCCCTAGAGCCAATCATATGATGATTGTTGTATGGACTTTATTGTATCATATTCCTATTTATAAAGGCATGGTTATTATATTTACTTGTATTGGTGCCAAATAACTAAATATAATAATGTCCTTGAGTAGTAGGTTCTTATCTATATCAATCGATTGGTTGAATCGATAATGAGATGATATAGAGAACACTACTCTTAATCATTCCTAGTCGAGTATTAACATTCAGGGACAATGTTAATGCGTAGAGACTAGCATGTAGGTCAACAAGATGACTTGATCTCACAAGTCATGGATATGAGATATCAAGTTGACACATGGGTATGCATTGGAGAATGTATACTGAATGACCCGCCATGAGAAAGTATCATGGATCGTTATATGAGTGTCATATACTTTCTCATGTGGCTATTAGTATGACTATTAGTCCTTAGACCTGAAG
This sequence comes from Wurfbainia villosa, assembly GCA_025175895.1. NCBI lineage: Eukaryota > Viridiplantae > Streptophyta > Magnoliopsida > Zingiberales > Zingiberaceae > Wurfbainia > Wurfbainia villosa. The sequence continues at coordinate 77,152,701 of CM045996.1, read as the reverse complement.
TCACCATGGTTCCCTATATAAGGAGTTGCATACTTTGGCTTCGTCAAACGTCACCCGTAAATGGGTGGACTATAAAGGCGATTACTGGGTATGTAACGAATTATGCGGAGGGATGTGAGTGATGTAGATGGGATCTATCCCTCCTATATGTGAGGTGACATCGATATTCTTGATAGAGTGAGACCACGAGTGCATCATGCCCAAATGAGTCAATATGAGATATTGAGCTCATTTGATTAGAGTGAGTCTACTTGGAGTTCAAGATTTAGATTGTACCGAGGATGACACGGTCTATGCCTCGATTGGTCAATCTAGATGTCAAGGATAGAGGGACATTGTCACATATTGTGAGAGTTACAATTAGTAGTCACAAAGGTGATGTTGGAGCTCAACATTCTTGTAACTTGGGTAGCAATGATGTGTTGCTAGATACCGCTCATTGCTTATGTTCCTAAATCGGTTTAGGGACATTGCCAACGTTACAAGAACCTATAGGGTCACACACATAAGAGCAATTAGATGGAGATTAGGTTCATATGATGAACCATGAGGATTAGGTTCATGGGATGAACCAAATTGGATTAAGAGTAATCCAAATTAGACTAATTGAGTTAGACTCAAGTTGATTCAAGTGTTGAATGAGTCTAATTGAGATTTGATTCATCAAATCAATTTAAATTAATGAATAGAGATTCATTATATTAAATTGACTTGAGTCAAGTGGTTAGATTTGATCAACCATGGGAGATTAGAGGTCAAGTTTGACTTGACTTGAGAGGGAAGATGAAAGGTCAAGTTTGACTTGACCAAATGCCATGTCATGATGATGACTAGGCATGGCAGGCCAATGATGATGCTCCACATCATCATTGACTTGGTCAATTGGTGCCACATCATGAGGGAGACCAAGGGTCATGGGAGTTACATGCATGCATGTAACCCCCCCTCCATGAAGTGGCCGGCCACTTTGGGGTTATGGGTGGAGAATTCATTTTGGTGAGTTACACACTCTTAACTTCATCTTCTTCCTTGGGAATTTTTCTCTCAAGCTCTCCCTCTCCAACCTCATCTTGCCGAGACACCATAGAGGAGTGCTAGCACACTCAAGTGTCTTTTTCTCCACCTATTGCTTGTGTGGATACCATAGAGGAGTGTGCACTTGACACTCTCGAGTTCCGGCGGACTTTTGGACGAGCGGGATAAGCGAAGGGCGTCGCTACGAGGGTAACGTTCTAACCTCTTAGATCTAAGGTAGATCTAGGATTTTTGTAAGCACATACATGTAATTATAATTTTTATACTTCGCACGGATCCGTGGCCGGGGCTTCCGAGGTTTCCGCAACGCAAAAAGCGGTTTTTGTGTTTCGGAAAAACCCAACATGATACTCATCAAGTATCAATAATTCATACTTGAATTGACTCCCTAGACTTAGACTCAACCTTCTAGCTCTTCCTTAAGCCTTGCGCCTCCGGGATCCCTCTGAGTCCGCAACTTGTTCATCCTTTGCGCTTGCTTCCAATAGCTTCCTTCGGTTTCGTCATGTCTTGGGTTTTTCTTGGCCAAAGTATGCTTGGACTTTGCACCGCCAAGACTACATGCTTGGACTTACGCTGCCAAGACTTGCCTTTGGACCTCCTTTTCCAAGGTCTGCTTGGACTTTACACCACCAAGACTACATGCTTGGTCTTACACCGCCAATCCCTTTCCTTGGACTTTTCTTGCCACGATCACACTTGGACTTTTCCTTTACCAAATCTTCATACTTAGATTTTCTTGTCACTTGAACACATTCACAATTAGATCACAAAGCATTGCCTAACTTAGATGATTATCCAAACATAAAAACATATAAATGTTTGGGGCATTGTTGCACCAACACAAAGGTGATTCTAGGACTTCGGTTTCGCTTGTGTGTCGCAAAACAATGCTGTCAACTGGCATTGTCTAGACGTTTAGCTATGGTTTTGTGGAAGGGACATCATACACTCTCTCGATGAGCCACTGCATCTACCGGGAGCTATCTCCGCCTTAAAAGGATGGGATAGATGGTATGAGGATGCCGAATCAATCCCTATGATGAACCGTTTCCGGTTCCATCGCATCCTTCTACCCACGGTTACAGGAGATCAGATTTACCCCTAGGTTCCTTGTATAAAATCCCCTAAATCTTAGATACGAGGGTTGTCACCCCTCGTATCGCCTAAGCACAGCAGGTAGAAAACCAAACACACATAGATATAGTATAAACAACTTCCAATTGCCAAATTAAACTCAAAGACAGAATTTAACGTGAACCAACATGTAATGTACACACAAGCTACTCTCTAATCCTAGAATCGAAGGAACTACTCCATGTATATAAGAGAGGAATCACAAGGAATGTACATGTTCGAATACATCTGAAATAAAGTGCAATAACAAGGGATTACAAAGCCTTCGTGGTCTTCTCTCCGGCATTGAAGTGTAAGCGTGGACCTTCGGCGGCGTTCTTCCTCCCCGTTGCGAGTTCCTGAAGCTTTTTAGGGCTTTAGTGTGTCATCCTAGCAGTCGTGCCTCCCCCTAGGGTTTGGGCAGAGCCATCCTTATATATCACCTCGGGCTGCTGCAAAATCCGAAAAAAGCCCTAGTCACACAAATCAAGCTAGCAAATGATCGATCTTGTGATCACCGATCGATGCTTGGATTTTCGGCCACAGAATGGAGTCTCACTCGACCGCTGGGACGAGCAGTCGAGTGATGGCTCATCAGTCTATTGATTATGTTGGTTATGCGGTGCTATCATGTTTTGTTTAGAATTGTTTTAACCTTATATCGGTTAGACTGTTAGATTTTTAGGTTGCTGGTTTATCGTTAGCATATGGTTAATAATTGCTATTGCTGCTATAGGTAGCTAGTTATCATTGTGATATAAATGATTAGATATTATTGGTAGATGTTTACCTATTACTTTTTGGACTAGTATTAGGATTAGACTAGTTGAATAATATGACTAAGATGGATAAATTCGTAGAAGGTATACATAGAGGTTCTTTGACTCTCTAGATCCTAGTGCATGATGACATGATTACATTGCTTATGTAGTTTAGGGTATATATAGGCATCTGATGCTTTATTTAGCATTGCCTTGACTTTGTTTTGGCATGACTCTTTGGATATACCCAAAATAAAATTTTAGCCATTGATTTCCATTAGTATAACTATGTTGTTGTTTATTAGACAACGTGTTATATGTTTATATGGTTAGGTGTTTTGCGGTGGATACTATGATTGAGACTAGTAGAGATAGAATAACTTAGATGAGGTTATTCTGTAGGAGTGGATCTCAGGAATGAAACGACATTAGTGGAACCCTAGGTGTTGGAATCCTAGGCGTAATAATCCAGATGTGCTTATTAGTATATGTTTATACATTTACTATTTCAGCTGATATGGTGATCGGATTAGTAGAGGTCATATGGTTAGGATGGATTAATCCTTACTATATCTCCCATTCTTGGTTGAGAGAGAGTCTGCAGTAGAGTCTCTCTATAGGTAGGTGTTTTGTATACATGTGGTCAATCATGCCTCCCATCATGGTTGAGGTGACCTACTGTAAGGTTATATTCTTGTGTTATTCGTTCGGAGTTGGTAATAATCGGATTCGTATGACGCCTGTAGCTAGATAGCTACTTTACATGTAAGTACCCACGAGATCTGTTCGTGGTAGCATGTTGTAACATGCACGATTGAATTGGTAAAAAGATATAATTTAGGCTTAACCCTCTTGACGGGCTTGATAGTAGATCTGTGGTCCTTATTGGCTTTGATAGGCGTTTCCTGTTAGTTGGGACGAAACCCTATGATTAATCGTCTCGACGTGATTATTAGTGGACTTATGATTTTGATCGACCTTGATAATCGATTATGTTAGAAGGGTTGGAACGCTAGACTTAACCATCTCGACTTATTTATATATAAGTCGATGATCTTTACCGACTTTGGTAAACATTTCGTATTAGAGGTGTTGAAACCCTCGCTTGATCGCCTCAATGAGCTTAATTGTAGATCGATGATCCTTATCGATTTTGATAGACGTTCTATGCTGGAGGTATTGGATAACCCTAGGCTTAACAACCTAGGATAATCGACTGCCCACGTGACCTATTAGTGGTAGTACGCTAGTGCGTACAGTCAATAATTAGATATTTATATACTGTCTGTCTATCCACGAGTCTCATTTGTGGTAGCATGTGGTTGCGCGTAGACAGTGCTATTGATTGTCGGCCCATGGGTTACGTTCGCAGTATCTCTTAGATAGTACCCTTTTTGTGCGAGACCCATGAGACTTTGTCGTGGTATCCGGATGTGCACTGCTTGTTGCAGTGGTTGTGTATGTTGCGGGTATATTTGTTATACTGCTGATCAGGATAGTTACAGACTGATATGGGTACTCTGAGGGTTGGGTTACTCTAGCTTGTTCTATGTGACTTCCATTATGTGCATTATGATTATGCACTATTGTCTATACATCCACAGAGTGGTTGTACTTACCTCCTCCTCACTTATCCTTTAGATTAACTGATGGAGGACGTGTCATGTTGACCTATCTTTGTGTCGCTCAGAGAGTTCCTTGCCATGCTTGTCTTCCTGCATCGTCGGGATGCCACTTTGTTTACTTTATCGGTGTTGCATTTTGATTATGCACTTTGGATTTTGTCGCAATTGGATTTGGGGACATAAAACTATTTTACTTTGATTGATATATGTTTAGTCGTGCATGCATGCAGTTATTAAAATACTTGTATTTCTATAATTATTTCGAGGTTTTTACCAGATCTGGTCCAGGTATTTCTGGATATTACCACTAAGGGGCTCCTCCATCATTTGGATGACGGATATGCCCCCAGGACGTGACAATTTTATTGGTTTGCGGTTTTGATTTGTGGGTTATGTGTTTCGAGGATTTTCTTTTCCTTGGATTTTTGGGAGTTATCGTGTTTTGGGACCAGGCAAGCTGAAGGATATCTCTGAGCTATAGGAAAAGTATTGTTTTGGTGGTTACTGTACTTTAATGGTTAGGAAAAGTATTGACTTAAGGAAATTGCCCCTACTCATGGTCATGGACGAGTTCGACGACGTATTGATCTTGAGGAATCTAATGATGATTTCAGAGGTACAAACTTATTAGAGGTGCCGACTAATGTCGAATTAGGAAGCTAGAGATTTGGCCCGTTAGCCACCCATTAGGAGGAGAAGGAGTAAACCCTCGGAGAGTATCAGTCCCTACTAATAGTGATTTGGTTATGGATAAGGCGTTTATGCCTACACTGGTTAAGACAATGAAAGATCGTTTTACCTTATTATAGGAGGTGTTGAATGAGATATTTATCCGTCCCAATATTTTCTAGAGAAGATCCAGAATTCTTTGTTAAAAGAGAGACGGATCTTTGAGATTATGCATCGATTATCGATGATAGAATGCGATAGTTGTGGAAGGAAATGAGTATCCTTCATTGTGGATAGAGGATCTATTTAGATCAACTATAGGACACCTATGTATACTCTAGGATTGATTTATGACTGGCTTGTTGATATTGTAGTGACATAGTGTCATACAATTATCATTGTTGTTGTGATGATTGTGATATCATCAGTCTAGAGTAAAGAGAATGCAGGTGTGTAACGACGATAATTTCATACTTGGTATGAATTGTATGAACTTATGATTATCTTATTAGACTTATTAACGACTTAGTCGTCCAGGGAATTGGGAAGTCGTGTATTCTGGACACGATTGGATCAGTTGTGGTCGTTGGACTTGCGTAACTCGGCCACCGTAGGTGGTGGTTTTCTAGTAGTACATAGATATGGATAGGATGCTCTAGCGGTACTACATCGCTGACTGGTTGGATCAGGAAGGGGATGGAATTTACTTGGTCTGAAGCTTGTGAAACTAGTTTCAGGGCTCAGACAATGGTTGATTTTCACGCCAGTGTTGATTAAGCATGCTGGTGTAGAAGGAAGGGTAGTGTATGTGGATGCAACATTTCGGGGATCGGAGCGATTCCGATGCTATAGAATAAGACGTATCCTAACTTACGGCAGTTAAAGAACTGCGAGATAAGTCATATATATGACATGGACTTTGCAGTGATTATGTTGTATTATCGAGGTGAAGAGCAGGAATGCTCATGGGGTTTTGGCTAGCTACTGGATAGTTACTATAGAGTAGTTGGAACAGGAACGGTTGTAACAAGGAAGTTTGGTCGAGATAACTTCCTATGCACTTACAGAGTGTGTGGTGGAGTGGATTGTGGACGGTAGATTAATTACCTTCTTTGACTCCGAGGAGGATGATGGTTTTCGGTAGTTGCATTAGTTTAAGAAACAGATGTTTCAGGAAATTCCAATTCCGGAATGGAAGTGGAAGCGTATTATTATGGATTTTATGTGGGTTTGCCTAGGACACATCAAGGCCGCGATGCGATTTGGGTAGTTGTAGACCGACTAACCAAATCCGCGCACTTCTTAGCGATTCGGAAGACTGACTCTCTGGATCGTTTGACAGAGTTATATTGTTGGGATATCATCAGATTTCATGGTGTTCCTTTGAGATAGAGATCTCTGATTCACGTCTCGGTTCAGACAGAGTCTGCAGCAGGCGTTAGACACACAGTTTCGTTTTAGTATTGCATTCCATCCGCAGACAGATGGATAGTCTGAGTGGGCCATTTAGACACTAGAGGACTTGTTAAGGTCCTGTGTAATGGATTTCGGGGGCAACTGGGAGGACCAATTGCTAGGACCCATAGAGCTCAGTATGAGATAGGGTTTGTCCGTACTATCAGACGTAGGATGGCAGAGGCGCAGGATCGTCAGAAGAGTTATGCAGATCGGAGACGGAGACCTCTGGAGTTCTCTATTGGTGACCAGGTATTCCTGCGAGTCTCACCCACGAAAGGGGTGAAGAGATTTGACCTCCGTGGTAAGTTAACTCCAAGGTACATTGGGTCTTTCGAGATTTTGGAGAGGATCGGAGCAGTTGCTTATCGCTTAGCACTGCCACCATCTTTGACGAGTATTCATGATGTGTTTCATGTGTCCATGCTGAGGAAGTATGTGTCAGACTCTACACATATTCTATCAGATGTGTCAGGTTCCATTCAACCTGATGCTACTTACACAGAGGTTTCGGTACGGATTCTGGATCACAAGGAATGACAGTTGCGGAACAAGGTTGTGCGACTAGGCAAAGTCGGGTGGAGTTACCACACCGATGAGGAGGCTACTTGGGAGCTTGAGGAAAATATCAGAGCTTAATACCCTCATGTGTTTAACTTAAGGTACGTGAATTATATTTTCAGTACTTGTGGTATCTCTTACTCATTATGCATTTGAGTAGGAAATTTGGGGACCAAATTTTTATTAGTGAGGGAGAATGTTAAATACGGAAAATAAATACTAAATTTAATGGCCAAAATTTAGGAAAATAATCCTAGGAATTATTTCGGGATTTTTTGGAGAATTTTAGGAATTTTTCCAGAATTTTTCTGGAAAAATGGGGCTTGTACATGGTATTTACGGGGATAAGAAAAATAGGCTTTTAAAGAGCCTGTTTAGATTATTTAATAGGTTTAAATTTACCTAAGTTATAAACCTAGGGTTACTATTCCTATTCCTCCCGAGGTTTTCACAGTCGCGCCAAATTTCTTCTTTCTTCCTCGTTGTTTCTTACCCCGACCTCGCGCAACCCGCAGTCACCGACGTCGTTGGCCACTCCTCCGCGCCGACATCTCCGCCGGTCTTCCACGCGCACACATCACGTGCCTTGGACACTGCTTCCATCGCGATCGAGCTACCGCCGTCTTCTCCCCGCAAGCGCGCTTGCTGCCATCGCCGCGTGCTATCATCGACGCCGCCTTTCACAGTGGCTAGGTCGCCGTCGCTGCGGGTGACAGCTGCGACACCGCTCCTGATCCTTCCCTCTGCAAGCGACGCCGACCTCTCTGATCTCTTCCCTCATTCTAGTTCGTCGGCTAGCTTGGGCAAGAGCGTGACTAGGGCAAAGGAGAAGAGCGTCGGAGTGAAGGGGTTGTTTTATGGTTGGTCGTCACGAGCAAGGTGAGGCAGTGTTATCTTTTGTTTTGGACGAGATCTAGGGATTTTTCCTTTGGTTGAGTTTGATGTGTGTTTGAGCAGTGGATTTCTTCCGGCGAGCAGAATAGAGGAATAGAGCAAGGTGTTGGGCAGTGGTCTTTTCCAACAAAACCGAGCAGAATTGGGGAAGTCCAAGGCAGGTATATCTCAAACTATCTCCTTTTTGTTGTCTGCCGGTTGTTTCAGTTTGGTTGTTTGTTGTTGTGGGTGATGTTCTTTTCGGTGAAGGGGCTGTGAGAATTAAGACGGAAATTGGTAAGTTCAGATATGGGGGTTTTTGCACGGCTAGGTGTTTGGAGGTTTGTTAGGCTGTGGGTCTTGATTGTAGAGGTAGGTTTTCTCCGATCACATCTTATCCTTGTAGCTCCTAATTTCGTGGTAATGGAGTAGCAATAGTTTCCAGTGTTTGAGCTGGCCATGTGAAATAGAGGGAATTTGGGGTTTTGCAGGCTGTGAGTGAGGGTGATTGGAGGGATGATTATGGGTCCTATTATTGTGTTATTCAATTAATTGTAATTGTTCAGTGGAGAGTAGATTGTTGGTTGATTTCGGATAAATTTTGATCTGTGGGATATATCTACTTTGAGTGGGTCGACTGTGTAAGGGTTGGATAAATTAGTGAAATTGGAAGTTAATTTGGGTTAATTGGATTATGTAAGAAATCGATTAAGTATTCGATTTAGCGGAGGATTGCATTTTGTGCTTAACAATAGTTATGTTGTATGCAGGTTTCAGTCACGAGGCTGGTTCACGGTCGTGACGATTTCGTTGTGTTCTCGAGCATTTTATCAGGCGAGTACTTTGACTTATCTCCTAGATATAATCATGTTGATATGCTAGTTAGGATAGCTTGCAATAATATTCATGTTTATATGCCTAGTATGTTTTTGTGCCTGTTGATACATGCATTGGATAGGATATGATTTTTGTCTTCCCTGTTTATTTGGATCATAGATATTTGGATTATGGATATGTACATATTGATTGTACATATTATTCGGATAGGTATTTTGAGTAGGATTTACATGCTTTAGTATCATGCACCATTTTTGCATGATTGCATGCTGGCTGGACGGGGTTCCATTATTGTTGAGCCACCCGATTATATGGCTCGCACACACCGCCACTCATGGGTTAGTGGTACATCGGAGGGTGTGTGCGCTTGCTCTGTCGAGCTCATTGTCCGCTCATGGGTAGCGATGTGGCAGCGTGGTAGTGGGCAGGGATCTCTCCTCTGGTCTATGACACCGGGAGATGAGAGCTTAGCTCCCCCACTCTGTTTGGGGCAGGAGGATAGGTGTACTCCGACAGCATCCTGTCCACTCGATCACTCAGGAGCAGTGATGGCAGAGTGCACAGTTGTCATAGCCCTATCCACTCCCGCCATCGTCGTGTGTAGGCGGTAGGCGTCAGGGGTGACCATGTCATTTGCACGGCATGCATTTTTGCATGGATCGCATTTGTATTGTGTTTGCTGCATTTTATTGATGCCTTGGATGTTGCATATGATTGCCATGCATACAGGATTCATATTTGTATATGGTGATGACTTTATCTCTTATAGTAGGGCACATGCTCCTATATCAGGGTAGGAGATTCAGGTGAGTACAGTCCTTTTACATTTATTTCTTTCTTACCATATATATGAGACTGTACTTGCATGATTAGTTTTGTTAGCTATTTCTTTCTATTCATATCGACTAGTATCCGCTAAGTTCTTTGAACTTACCCCGTTGATTTATTTCTATTTCAGGACGAAGTTGTCAGGAGAGTCCAGCTGCCAAACCCCACTCGTCGTGAAAGTTTTATTTGTTATTTGTGTTTACGGTTTTGGATATTTTGATTAGAAAATATGTTTAGGCTTGGAATTGGATTATGTACTCGTGGATTTTTTGTGTCTTTGTGGACCATTAGTCGGATCTTATTTTGATTGGTTCGGTTGGGTATTCCTGCCCAGATGGCAGAAGGGGTAAGTCTAGTTAGTGTAGACTTTTGTTTACCTAGATTTGATGGCCTGAGGCCTAATTATTATTTGTGTGTGTTGATTGGATTCCAGTCGTGTTGACCAATGTATAGTGGTCGTGTAGGCCTTGTATGAAAATTTAGTATTGTCACCCGTACAGGGGAGATGCTGTCGAATTTTTATCTGGCGAGGACTCCCTCGGGGCGTGACAGAATCTCAGAGGATTAAAAAATTTATTTTAATTTTAAAAAAATTTAGAATATTTGAGTATGTAGTGGAAATGAAAATGAGACAGTTTATTTTACTTGGTTCACAACCCTAACTGGGTTGCTACTCCAAGGCCCGTAGCTCTTCCTTGAGCTACCTCGATGGGCAATCACTAATTACCCTCCAACTCGAGAACTCTCAACTTCGGAGAGTTTCTCTTTTTACAAATAATAGAGTTGGGTAACAGACTACCCACTCTTAAAGTTAAGTACACAAGAGAAATAGTATGTTAAAAAGAAATACAAGACTTTATACCGACACTTAAGAATTGTAGAGGTAGTCGTAGAGTGTCGGAAGATCGCCTTGTTGTGGAACAAGAGTTTTGTGAATGAGCAAGTATTTCGACAGCACTTCGACGTAGATTGAATGTTCTGCTCGGATCCAGTCGAGCACATATTTTATAAACCTTTTCCAGTCGACTGGAATGCCTTCCAGTCGACTCCACATCCGCCCGTTGATATGAAATTCGTGGTCTTCCAGTCGACTCCACGTCACTTGGCTCCGCATCAGGAAATTTACCTCTTCGGTCGACTCAATCCCTTCAGTCGACTAAAATCCTTTCCTTCTGCGTCGCACGATCTCCGATCGATCATAATTGATCTTGCCAAATAGGTATCCAGTCGACTGATCCATATCCAGTCAACTGAACTTCAGTTGACTGATCCCTGCAAAATAGGATTAGCACAAATAGATGATATGAAGTGTGATATCAGTAGTAATATTGCTCGATCTCGACTACTAAGTCCCATGCGGACTTTTCATCGGATCGACGCCTAGCTTTGTCCCCCTACAGAGGACTCAGCCTCACCTCTTCACTCGAGGCTTATCTGCTAGCTACCTGCCGGACTTACCACTCTTGACATCCGATCTGACCCACTAGGGCTTCCACCAACTGTCCAGTCTGCTTGACCAAGCTGGACTTTTTGCCGATTGTCCGGTCTCCTAAGCAACCTGATCTTCATGCCAAATGTCCGGTCCACGCGACTCATTTGGACTTCATGTCTGGTGTCCGATCCTCCTAATTTGTCAAGATACATACTTAGTATTCGGTCAACACGACCTACTAGGACTTCCTATTAAGCCTGCACACTTAACACTGATATAAGAACACAAGTAAATCCTAACATTTAACTATGGTTCATACATAAAAACTAAGGAGTGATGCTCACTGCATCAACAATCTCCCCCTTTTTGATGTATGATAATGTAGGGGATCGGTACGACCGGCTAGAGGGGGGTGAATAGCCCTTTTCGTTTGGATGCCGGTGTTTGCTCATCTACAAAACTAATTAGCGCAAGCGGAAGACTAATAAAGACAAGCAAATAAAAATACGAGAAAACAAACGCTAACAAAAGATGTAACGTGGTTCACGGCTACGCCGCTAATCCACGATCCCGATTCGTCCGAGGTGAATCACTCCTTCAAAGCCAATCCAATATTGGTCTCTCCTTTGCACCAAGCTAGGTGGAGGTAACCTTCACAAATCAAGCACACTCCCTCTTTTACAATAGATGTGAAAGAAAACTAAAAGAAGGAGTTTGAATCTTGTGGAGCACTTGGATGGTCGTTTAGAACTTGAGCATTTTTCTCCCAAAGCTTCACATCTTCTCTTTTTATAGAGAAGGATGATTTCTTCCCGTTGGCCGCCACCAGTCGACTGCCACCCTTGGCAGTCGACTGCCGTCACTACAACGGCCTCCGAACACGTCAGATCCCGACCGTTGTAGTCCAACGGAACTCTTAGCGATCGGATCGATGGACCTCATCACGATCGCCGCCTCCGTAGTCGACGCCTGGCTACGAACGGTTCTGGTCGAAACCCTATTGACCCGATCACGCTTTCGCCAGCGATCGACGATATCTTGGATCGCATCGTATGGCGATCGCTGGCCACAATCTAGTCGATCGTATACCGGTCGAACTACACTGACTCGGAAGCGCCGATCGCCATGACATGGCGATTGGATCGTGTCGGAAAAACCCATCCAACACTCTGGCCAAATGGCCAAGTTTCACCTAAGAGCTACCCTTCCCGGGTTACAATCGCTCACTCTCATCTCTGAGTCCTCGCCGAAGTTCTCTTCGTTCGGCCACGTCCTCGGCAAAGATCGTGCGGCTGCAATGATCCTTCGCGTCTCTTGCCTCGAAGTCTACTTCCTCCGGCTTCACTCCAAGCTTCTCGTCCGGCGGACCCTCGGATGCTCCAAGCGCACGGCTTCCGCAAAGCTATCCTTCACCGACTCAAGGCACGAGTCATGAGATGTGAAACTCACCACGGCTCTATGTGCGAATTACTAAGTCCTGCACGACTTCAACGCACATATCAAATCAACATATCAAACTAACTTAAACCCTTTTCCACACCATCAAAACCATATTACGGCAAGAGATTGCCCTAACAATCTCCCCCTTTTTGATGTGTGGCAATCCGTTTAAGTTAGGTAAAAACATTTGATATAAATTCTAAGGTAAGAAAGCATGTAAAGATAAACATGATATAACAACATGCAACTCCCCCTTAATCCATGAAACTCTATATTGCAATTTTTCTCCCCCTATCATATATTTCTCTCCCTAAAATAATTAACTTAAACATAAATTATTTCTCTCCCTTTGACACCATCAAAAAGATTAACACTAAGTTATAAGCTCATGGCATCAAGTATAATGGAGGGAAAATACCAAAAGCATGATTAAAATCTGAAATCAGAAAATTGCAGGCTGATTTTCAGGTGAGCAGTCGACTGCTATCAGTATGGCAGTCGACTGGCACAATTGATTCCGAAATTCTGATTTTCTAGGCGAATTTCAGAAATGCATTAAAAATTTCAAAAAATTCAAAAAATCATGAAATTTGAGGAGTATATTTCTATTAAGTATATCTATCAAGGAAAAATAGTTTTTCATGAAAAATCATTATATTTTCTGAGATTTGCCAAAAATCCAAACACTTGAAAAACCACTAGTTTTTGAGCATGTTAGTATCCATTTTAACACCTAGTCTTGCTTTGAATTGTTCCAAAACATGAATACATAGATTTTAGATTAAGAAATTGTTTTGAAAACATATGAAATATCCAACCATGATCTTTGGGCAATATGTCTATGAATTAAACATAAGCCTTCCCCATGATTGGTCTATTATTGCTATGTTGATACTTTAAATGCCTATCTAAATGCCATAGGCATTAGTGGACATTTGTATCATCCTAACATCTCACCCATGCTAAGTTTGCAATCAGGTTAGCCTATAGTGAGTGTGAGATGCATCCTAGGGGGTATTTGTATATACTTAACCAATATATTCATGCAATTCTATCATGGTTAAGTATCAACCTAACAACCTACATGATCATAATGACATATATGATTTAATTTCACATTATGATCATGAAATGCATGTTTTCATTAAATTATAATCATGCATTAGGTATTATATGATGATAATACACAAAGTGTCACCTAAAGCATGATTCAAACCTATTTCTCATGATAACGTGCCAAATATCAAAATCATAAATCATGATTTCAAAAATACATAGCAATTACATTAATCATTATGATTTAAGCAATATTATCTATTTATGGGCACGTTATCATCACCCAACACTATCTAAAAAATGTTGTCCCGTCATCCTAAGTCAACCAAAATATGATATAGGTTAATTCCATATGGTTGACTACCCTAGGGTTATCCTAACCCTTAAGGATGGATTTTGGAACCCAAAATAAGTTCTTTCCTATTGGGTTCACTAAGTATTCCTTGGGGATCCATTTTCTAGCTATTACCTTCTTCTTATCTTGTCCCCTAGCTATAAGGCATTTGTAGGCCTTTTCATTTTTCTTTTCCTTGTAGCCTAGGCCCTTTTTGTTGAAACTAGCTCTTTGGCTCCCTAAGATCATATTTAAGGTGTTGGAGCCAATTGTGAATTTTTCTAGGGCTTTGGTTAAATAATCTACCTTTTCCCTTAATGCCCTATTTTCCTCTATGCATGCATCATTAACATCCAAAGGCATATAATCATGTGAGCATGCATCATTTAAGCTAGAAGAAATATTATCATTTAAGCATGCATTTTCTAGCTTATTTTCTAATGCCTTAATTTGATTAAGCATGCTTTTATTTTTCTTTTTCATTCCAAATAAGTCCTTAGTTAAACTAGAAATTATGGAAACTATTTTCTTAGGAGAGGCTTTCGTTACCATAGTTTCCATGTCCTCTTCTTCTTGGATGAGGAGGATGTAGAAGCTCCCCTTGAGCTCTCTCCTCTTGAGCTTGATCCTTCATTTTCGGATGAAGAGCAATCCAAGTCATCAAAGGCCATCAAGGCCAAATTGGTGACAAAGGCATTCTCCTCATCCGATGATGATGAGGAGGATGAGGATGGATCATCCCAAGTCCTTGCCTTGAGAGCTTTAGCCTTTCCCTTTTCCTTTGTCTTCTTCTCCTCTTCCTTCTTTTCTTGCTCCCTTTTTCTTCTTCTTTTCTCCTTTCTTTTTCTCTTCCTTGCTCTTGTTTAAGAGAGGACAATTGTCCCTTATGTGCCCCTCTCCTTGGCAATTGTAGCATATAACCTTCCCCCTTGGTCTTCTATTCCTATCATGAGATTTATCAAATCTAAAATTCTTAAATGCACGTCTTACCCTCCTTACCATATAGGCTTCTTCGGTGCTATCCATGGAGGAGGAGGAAGACGCTTCGTCATCGGAGGAGGAGGATTTCCATCTTCTTCTTCCCTTATTTGCCAACAATGCTACTCCTCTTGAGGGTTGAATTCTAGGCTCCTCTTGTATTCCTTCAAGCCTAGTTTCGTGGAGCTCCATTGTTGAGAAAAATTCCTCCAAGGTACTTACTTCCAAGTTCTTGGAGATGTAGAACGAATCCACCATGGAGCTCCACTTTGAGGACCGGGGAAAGGCATCTATAGCCTTCATGAGCATGTCCCGGTTTGATAGCTTCTCACCTACACTTATTAGCCCAATTAAAATTTCTTTAAACCTAGAGTGTAGTGAGGTTACCTTTTCTCCCTTTTCTAGTTTTATATTGGATAGTTGGGAGCGGAGGAGGTCTCTCCTTGCTAGCTTGGCCTCGGATGTGCCTTCATGGAGTTCTATAAGCTTCTCCCACATCTCTTTGGCGCTAGCACATTCTCCGATCCGGTTGATCTCTTGTTGGGGGAGCACATTGAAAAGATGATGTTTTGCTTTTGAGTTCGCAAGGTGCTCCTCTCTTTGCTTCTTAGTCCATCGTGATTTTTCGATTTGTTCACCCTTTTCATCCCTAGGCAACTCGAACCCATATTCCATTATTAGCATAATATCAAAATCGGTCTCGAAGAATACCTCCATTCTCTTTTTCCACCAAGAGAATTCGCCGTCGAACTTTGGTGGGTGGATGTTTGAGCCGGCCATTTTGAATGTTGCTTGTTGTGGCGGTTAGTCCTCGACAAACAACCTGGCTCTGATACCACTTGTAGGGGATCGGTACGGCCGGCTAGAGGGGGGTGAATAGCCCTTTTCGTTTGGATGCCGGTGTTTGCTCGTCTACAAAACTAATTAGCGCAAGCGGAAGACTAATAAAGACAAGCAAATAAAAATACGAGAAAACAAACGCTATCAAAAGATGTAACGTGGTTCACGGCTACGCCGCTAATCCACGATCCCGATTCGTCCGAGGTGAATCACTCCTTCAAAGCCAATCCAATATTGGTCTCTCCTTTGCACCAAGCTAGGTGGAGGTAACCTTCACAAATCAAGCACACTCCCTCTTTTACAATAGATGTGAAAGAAAACTAAAAGAAGGAGTTTGAATCTTGTGGAGCACTTGGATGGTCGTTTAGAACTTGAGCATTTTTCTCCCAAAGCTCCACACCTTCTCTTTTTATAGAGAAGGCTGATTTCTTCCCGTTAGCCGCCACCAGTCGACTGCCACCCTTGGCAGTCGACTGCCATCACTACAATGGCCTCCGAACACGTCGGATCCCGACCGTTGTAGTCCAACGGAACTCTTGGCAGTCGACTGATGGACCTCATCGTCGATCACGCTAGCCTCCCGTATTGCCCGATCCTACGAGCAGTTACGGGCGAAACCCTATTGACGATCATTGTTGCTTTCGGATCGGATATCTTGGCGATCGCGCCGCGTATGGCGATCGCTGGCCATAATCCGATCGATCGTATACCATCGAACTACACTCGACTCAGCGATCATGACATGGCGGATCGGCGGTGTCGGGAAAACCCATCCGACACTTGGCCAAATGGCCAAGTTTCACCTAAGAGCTACCCTTCCCCGGGTTACAATCGCTCACTCTCATCTCTCGGAGTCCCTCGCCTTCGAAGTTCTCTTCGTTCTCGGCCACGTCCCTCGGCAGCATCAGGCGCACGGCTCTGCAATGCTCCTTCACGTCTCTTGCCTCGAAGTCTACTTCCTCCGGCTTCACTCCAAGCTTCTCGTCCGGCGGTCCCTCGGATGCTCCAAGCGCACGGCTTCCGCAAAGCTATCCTTCACCGACTCAAGGCACGAGTCATGAGATGTGAAACTCGCCACGGCTCTATGTGCGAATTACTAAGTCCTGCACGACTTCAACGCACATATCAAATCAACATATCAAACTAACTTAAACCCTTTGCCACACCATCAAAACCATATTACGGTAAGAGATTGCCCTAACAGATAACACATCAATTAAAGTTAGGAGAATCAAATACCAATATCCAAATATTGACATGTATAAGGATGAACTAACAACGTTTGACATGTATAATAGATGCATTAAAATAAACCATGTATGAGATGCATAACCCTTTATCAAATTTTTGCATCTCTTCTTTTAATAAATCTCTTCTATTAATAAATCTTTAACTTTATAAGTCTTTTCTCCCCCTTTGACATACATCAAAATAGAGATTAAAAAAAATGATATAGTGGAGAGTTGAAATGAAAAATTTTCAAGCTCAATATTTCACCCGGAAATTTGATTTCAAAAAATAAAATTAAGCTCCCCCTTTATATTTTAAAGTTTTCAAAATTTTCAAATAATTTTTCAACTTTTCAAAAAATTTCAACCTTTTCAAAACTTGTCAAACTCTTCAGACTCCCCCTTAATTTTTTTTATGTTTAACTCGATTAAGCTAGTTATATTGATTAGTTGGTTAAGTTTAATTTAGTAGGTTAATTAGTTTAGTGATTCAACTAAGTTTGTTTTAATCTAACTAAATTAAGTTTAATTTAATTAAATTTAAACCACGTTATTAAGTAGTTTGTCTGTTTATTTAGGTATGTTAGTTTAATAAATTAAGTTGAGTTGAATTAACTTAAGTTTAATTAAGGTAAGTTGTTAAGGTAAATTTATTAATCTTGATTTAAGTATATTAGAATGAATTAAGCTAAATTAAACTAATTAATCTTAATTATCTCACCCAAGCTAGGTTTTCATTACACTTATTCCTATGGGTTTTGTGAGATGAGAATTTCTTTTATCTTAATTAAATTTAATGAGCAATTTCAAAGTGTTTAAACTTGTGTTAGATTCAAGCTTGGTTTGAGCTAGTCAAGTAAGTTTTTCCAGTATTAACTTTCAGGTCGTGGCGAGGCACATGACCTTCTTGGTTATCGGAGCAACGACCACTTCCTAGACAAAGTCAATAAAGGAATCAAGTACTTGATTCACTTTAGACTAAGTCTTGGTCTAACTAGTTAAAGATTTAGTGAGTTAGCTTCGGTAAGTTCCACTCGACTTAGTGCACTAGGTCATGGCGAGACACATGACCTTCTTGATTATCGGAGCAACGACCACTTCCTAGACATGCACTTCGAAGAGCTTCCCTAATTTACTATCAGTTCACTTGTCTTAGTACTAGGTTATTCATGTTTAAACTACTTTATTTCTTATATAGTCCATTCTAAATTAAGCAAGTAAAGTAAACTAAAGCATACAAGTGTTTAACTAAACAAGGAAACAAGCAAAGTGTTAGCTCCCCCTAAATGGTAGCTAGATTGAGTTTTGTTCACTAAGTGAACTTGACTCTTGGGAATCCAAAATTGATTTGGTCCAACTTGGTTGACTAAGTTAGACTTAGGAACCCATGCTTAGACTCGATTCTTAGCATTTTGGCTAAGTAATGACATGTATGATTTATAGGTGGATTTGGCCTTGTATCCGAGTCCGAATCTGTTGTACACGACTCGCTGAGTTCCAAGCATCATGTTTAGATACTTGGACCCCGATGTGAACCTTTCCAAAGATCCGGTTAGATCTTCTACTTGTCTTTTTAAAACTAAGTTCTCTTCCTCAAGCATTGCAACTTGAGTTGAGTCTCTATCCTTAATTTACCAAGTCGAAGTCTTCGGACTTGCTCCTTAAGTACTTGGACTTCCTTAAGTAGTGAGTCGACTCGATTCTCGGACTTGGCTAGTTTCCTACCTAAGCATGCAATAATATTATACAACTTGTCTTCTAAGGGAGAAGTTATCTCATTTGAACCTTCGGAAATAGATACGGGTTTGTGGCTTCTCTCAGACTCGGAATCGGACTCGTACTCGGAACTTGACTCGGCTCCGGATCTTGATTCGACCATAAATGCGATGAAACTTCTCTTCGTCTCTTCCGCGTCTAACTCTTCCGATGATGACTCATCCCATGTCGCCTTAAGTGCTTTCTTCTTTTCCTTGTTTGGTTTTTCTTCTTTTTTTAAGTTTGCACACTCCGACTTGTAGTGTCCCTTTCCGTTGCATTTGTAGCACGTCACTTTCGATCAGGGTTTCTTCTTGTTGTCGATGACCTTTTTGGCATCCTTCTTCGTAAATCACTTCCTCCGGTTGAACATCTTCCAAACCATATTTACGATCTTCTCTTCTCCGTTTGTTTTCGACTCCGACTCGTCTTCGGACTCACTCTTCACTTTTCTTTCCTTTTTATTTGAACCTGCCATCGAAGCTATACCAATCTCGGTTTGACCCGAGTTAGCTTGTTCATGTAGTTAGAGTTCACAAAATAGTTCGTCTAACCTAATTGTGGAAAGATCCCTAGAAACCTTATAGGCATCGTCAATCGATGTCCATAAGGCATTTCTCGGGAATGCCTTAAGCGTATATCTAATTATATCCCTTTTTTCTATTTGGTGTTCTATTAAGTGTAATCCATTTAATATATCTTTAATTCTAGTATGGAGTGATGCACGCGAATGCGACTTCAAATCTCGCAACGGAGGCCATCGAGGACTCGAAGCGCATGCTCGCGCTCAACGCCCGCAAGTGCACGGATGTCATCAAGTAATAAAAGATTATCGATCCCACAGGGACTGGGATTCGAATATCGATATGTTCAGTGGTTGAAATTGTTCAGAAGTAAACTCTAAGAGGTTTCAATTTGTGAGGGTTGTCGGTGGACTATACTCTATACGGTGTCACACAGAGGAAGAAGGGAGCGTGCCGAGGTCTTCAAAGGTGATTCTAGGACTTCAGTTTCGCTTGTGTGTCGCAAAATAATGTTGTCAACTGGCGTTGTCTAGATGTTTAACTATGGTTTTGTGGAAGGGACATCATACACTCTCCCGATGAGCCACCGCATCTACTAGGAGTTATCTCCGTCTTAAAAGGACGGGATACACAGTACAAGGACGCCGAATCAATCCCTACAATGAACCATTTTTTGTTCCATCACATCCTTCTACCCACGGTTATAGGAGATCAGGTTTACCCCTAGGTTCCTTGTATAAAATCTCCTAAATCTTAGATATGAGGGTTGTCACCCCTCGTATCGCCTAAGCACATGTTAGTGAAAGCCCTAGAGCCAATCATGTGATTATTATGTTAGGGCAATAAACCCGTGATATGGTTTTGATGTGTGTGGCAAAGGGTTTAAGTTAGGATGATTGGATTTGATATGTGTGTTGGAGTCTTGCAGGACTTAGTAATTCGCACATGGAGCATTGGCGAGTTTCACCTCTCATGACTCGGTCCTTGAGTCGGTGAAGGATGGCTTTCTGGAAGTCATGTGCTTGGAGCATCTGAGGGACTATCGGACGAGGAGATTAGAGTGAAGCCGGAGGAAGTAGACTTCAGGGCGAGATGCGAAGGATGGCACTATAGAGTCGTGCACTTGGCGCATCCGAGGGATGTGGTCAGACGAAGAAAACTTCAAAGGCGAGGGACTTCAAGCAATGAGAGTGAGCGAATGTAACCCGGGAAGGGGTAGTACGCTTAGGTGAAACTTGGCCATTGGTTAAGGGTCGGATGAGATTTCCCGACATCAGTCGACTGCTATGTTATGGCAGTCGACTGCTCCAAGTCGAATGGGTTCGACTAGAATCGTTCGGGTCGACCAGTCAACTGCCAAGGGGAGCAGTCGACTGGTGTCGAGGGTTTCAGCCACAGAATGCTTCGTAGTCGACTGGGCAATCGACTACGGAGGCATCAGTCGACTGCCAAGGGTTCCGTTGGACTACAACGGTCGGGATCTAACGTGTTCAGAGGTCGTTGTAGTGGCGCGGATGATCGCTAGCGCAAATGATCAACCCTCTCTATAAAAAGAGAGGGTGTGGGCTTTTGCATGGCTAATGCTTCTATTCTAAACATCTCCTAAAGTTCCCAAACGAATTTCTTCCTCTTCCTTTTGCTTATATTCATCTTATTGTAAGAGGAGTGATTTTGTAAGAAAATGTTACTTCCACCTAACTTTGTGCAAAGGAGAGATTAGTGGAAGGTTTAAGGCGTGATTCACCTTGGACGAATCGGGTCGTAGATTAGCGGCAAGGTCGTGAACCACGTTACATCTTCTTGTTAGCGTTTGTGTTTCTATTCTTTACTTTGCTTTATCTTTATTGTTGTTTGTATTAGTATATTTCGCTTGCGCTAATAGTTTTGTAGACGAGCAACAAACGATAGATTTCCACCGTATGATGATAAAGGCTATTCACCCCCCTCTAGCTGGCCAACATCGACCCTACAAGTGGTATCACAGCCAAGTCATTTGTCAAGGACTAACCACCACAACAAACACTTCATCAAGAGATGGCCGGCTCTAATATTCATCTGCCGAAGTTCGAGGGGGAATTTGTTTGGTGGAAGAAGCAAATCGAGGTTTTTTTCGAAAACAATTTCGAAATTTTATTAATTATGGAAAACGGTTTCGAGATGCCTATGAATGAAGAAGGGGAGCCATTGGAGAAGACAAGTTGGACAAAAAGACAAAGGGAGGAGTACTTGGTGAATTCGAAGGCCAAGCACCACCTCTACAATGTACTCCCCCAACAAGAAGTGAATAGGATAGGGGAGTGTGCAAGTGCAAAGGAGATGTGGGAGAAGCTAGTAGAGCTTAATGAAGGTACCTCGGAGGCCAAGCTTGCAAGGAGAGACCTCCTCCGCTCCCAACTAACAAATATCAAACTTGAAAAGGGAGAAAAGGTAACTTCACTACACTCTCGATTTAAGAAAATTTTAATTGGGCTAACAAGTGTAGGAGAAAGACTTTCAAACCGGGATATGCTCATGAAAGCAATCAATGCTTTTCCCCGGTCATCAAAATGGAGCTCAATGGTGGACTCCTTCTACATGTCAAAGAACCTAGAAGTGAGCACCTTGGAGGAGTTTTTCTCAACCATGGAGCTCCATGAAGTGAGGCTTGAAGGAATAAATGAAGAATCAAGTATCAAGCCATCAAAAGGAGTAGTTCTAGTAGCAAATAAAGGGAAAATGAAGAAGATGGAGACTCCTTCCTCCTCCGATGAAGCATCTTCCTCCTCCTCCATGGATAGCACGGAAGAAGCATACATGGTAAGGAAGGTAAGGTGTGCTTTGAAGAATTTTAAATTTAATAAATCTAATGATAGGAGAAGAAGACCAAGGGGGAAGGTGATTTGCTATAATTGCCAAGGAGAGGGACACATAAGGGATAATTGTCCCCTCCTAAACAAGAGCAAAGAAGAGAGGAGAAAGAAAGAAGAAAATAAGAAAAAGGGAAGCAAGAAGAAGGAAGAAGAGAAGAAGGCCAAGGAAAAGGGGAAGGCCAAGGAACTAAAAGCAAGAACTTGGGATGACCCTTCCTCCTCCTTATCATCATCGGAAGAAGAAAATGCCTTTGTTAAAAATTTGGCACTAATGGCATTTGATGACCTAGACACCTCCTCCTCCGAACAAGAAAGATCAAGCACAAGTGAGGAGAGCTCTAGTGAAGGAGGAGCTTCTTCACCATTCTCATCCGAAGAAGAAGAAGACATGGAGACTATGGTAACGAACCTCTCACCTCATAAAATAGTTTCCATGATATCTAGCCTTACTAAGGATTTATTTAGAGCAAAGAAAAAGAATAAATGCATGCTTGATCAAATTAAGGACTTAGAACAAAAATTAGAAAAAGCATGTGTTAATATTAATGATGATGATGCATGCTCACATGATAACTATATGCCTTTGGATGTTAATGATGCATGCATAGAGGAAAATAGGGTCCTAAGGGAAAAGGTAGAGCACTTGACCAAGGCTCTAGAAAAGTTCACTATTGGCTCCAACACTCTTACATGATCATAGGGAGCCAAAGGGCAAGTTTCAACAAAAAAAGTCCTAGGATATAAGGAAAATAAAAATGAAAAGGCCTATAAATGTTTAATTGCTAGGGGTCAAGATAAAAATAAAACAATTGCTAGAAAATGGATCCCTAAGGAATTTTTAGTGAACCCAATAGGAAAGAACTTGTTTTGGGTTCCTAAATCCATCCTTAAGGGTTAGGAAAACCCTAGGTTAGTCAACCATAGTGGATTTCACCTATATCTTATGTTTTGTTTGACTTAGGATGGTGGGACTTAATTTTAGAAATAGTGTTGGGTAATGATAATGCACCCTTAAATAGTTTGAATCATGTTCAACACTTAGTGTTATTTGATACTCATGACCTATAATTTTTAGCATAGTGTTGGGTGATGATAATGTGCCCATAAATTGATAATAATGCTTAAATCATAATAGTTAATAAAATTGCTATATATGTTTGCAATCATGATTTATGATCTTGATATTTGGCACATAATCATGGGCAATAAGGTTTTAAATCATGCCTTGAGTAATACTTGACTTATTTCATGATTTTATATCCAATGCATGATTACAATTTGATGAATACATTAGTTTCATGATCATAATGTGAAATTAATTCATATATATATTTATGATCATGTGGGATGTTAGGATGATACTTAACCTTGTATAGAATTGCATGAAATTGAAGGTTAAGTATATACAAATACCTTTAGGATACATCTCACACTCACCATAGGCTACCTTGATTGAAAACATAGCATGAGTGAGATGATAGGATGATACTAATGGTCCACTAATGTCTATGGCATTAGATGGTCATTTAAAGTATCAAAATAGCAATAATAGATCAATCATGGGGAAGACTTATGTTTAATTAATAGACATATTGCCTAAAGATCATGGTTGGATATTTCATATGTTTTTAAAACAATTTCTTATTTTAAAATCTGTGTGTTAATGTTTTGAAACAATCTAAACCAAACTAGGTGTTAAAATTGATACTAACTTGATCAAAAACCTAGTTGTTTTTTAAGCTTTTGGATTTTTGTCTAATTTCCGAAAATATAATGATTTTTCATGAAAATCTATTTTCATTGATAAAGATACTTACAAGAAATATGTTCCCCAAATTTCATGATTTTTAAAATTTTGTAGAATTTTTAATGCATTTTTGAAATTCACCCTGAAAATCATAAAAATCCGAAATCAAAGTGCGATCATTGTAGTTTGAACCAGTCGACTGATCAATTGATAACATGCCCAATAAGTTCTTTTATTCGATTTTAAGGCATGTTTTGGTGATTTTTTGGTTCCCTAGAGTTGATGTCATGTTGTATAAACTCTGTTTAATATTTTTGATGGTGTCAAAGGGGGAGAACTATGTATGTTTAAGTAAGGGGAATTGCATTTAGGAGGAGTTTCATGTATTAAGGGGGAGAGTTGATAATCATGTTTTTTATTACATGCTTTCTTACATTAGTATTTTTATCAAATGCTTACCTAACTTAAACGGATTGCCACACATCAAAAAGGGGGAGATTGTTAGGGCAATCAACCCGTGATATGGTTTTGATGTGTGTGGCAAAGGGTTTAAGTTAGGATGATTGGATTTGATATGTGCATTGGAGTCTCGCAGAACTTAGTAATTCACACACGGAGCATTGACGAGTTTCACCTCTCATGACCCGGTCCTTGAGTCGGTGAAGGATGGCTTTGCGGAAGCAGTGCGCTTGGAGCATCCGTGGGACCGCCGGACGAGGAGATTGGAGTGAAGCCGGAGGAAGTAGACTTCAGGGCGAGATGCGAAGGATGACGCTGCAGAGTTGTGCACTTGGCGCATCCGAGGGACGTGGTCGGACGAAGATAACTTCAAAGGCGAGGGACTTCGAGGAATGAGAGTGAACGAATGTAACTCGGGAATGGGTAGTATGCTTAGGTGAAACTTGGCCATTGGCTAAGTGTCGAATGGGATTTCGACATCGATCAGCCATGTTATGGCGATCCGCTCAAGTCAAATGGGTTCGCGGTGTTCGACCGAATCGCTTACGGTCGATCAATCGACTACCAAGGGGAGCAGTCGACTGGTGTCGAGGGTTTCAGCCACAGAATGCTTCGTAGCCGACTGGGCAGTCGATTAAGGAGGCATCAGTCGACTGATGGATACATCAGTCGATTGCTAGGGGTTCCGTTGGACTACAATGGTTGGGATCTAACGTGTTCAGAGGTCGTTGTAGTGGTGGCAGTCGACTGCCAAGGGCAGCAGTCGACTGATGGTGGCCAACGGGAAGAAATCAGCCCTCTCTATAAAAAGAGAGGGTGTGGACTTTTGGATGGCTAATGCTTCTATTCTAAACATCTCCCAAAGTGCCCAAACGAATTTCCTCCTCTTCCTTGTGCTTATATTCATCTTATTGTAAGAGGAGTGATTTTGTAAGAAAAGGTTACCTCCACCTAGCTTTGTGCAAAGGAGAGATTAGTGGAAGGTTTAAGGCGTGATTCACCTTGGACGAATCAGGTCATGGATTAGCGACAAGGTCATGAACCACGTTACATTTTCTTGTTAGCGTTTGTGTTTCTATTATTTACTTTGCTTTATCTTTATTGTTGTTTGTATTAGTATATTCCGCTTGCGCTAATAGTTTTTTAGACGAGCAATGAACGATAGATTTCCACCGTACGATGATAAAGGCTATTCACCCCCTCTAGCCGACCAACATCGACTCTACAGATTAATGGATGGATTTGTTGTATCGTATTCCTATATATATAAAGGTATTTCTTTATGGTTATTATACTTACTTGTATTGGTGCCAAATAACTAAGTATAATAACATCCTTGAGTAGAAGGTTCTTATCTATACCAATCGATTGGTTGAATCGATAATGAGATGATATAGAGAATACTACTCTTAATCATTCATAGTCAAGTATTAACATTCAGGGACAATGTTAATGCGAAGAGACTAGCATGTAGGTCAACTCGATGACTTGATCTCACAAGTCATGGATATGAGTTATCAAGTTGACACATGGGTATACATTAGAGAATGTATACTGAATGACCCGCCATGAGAAAGTATCATGGATCATTATATGAGTGTCATATACTTTCTCATGTGACTATTAGTATGACTATTATCCTTGGACCTAAAGTCACCATGGTTCCCTATATAAGGAGTTGCACACTTTGGCTTCGTCAAACGTCACCCGTAAATGGGTGGACTATAAAGGCGATTACTGGGTATGTAACAAATTATGTGGAGGGATGTGAGTGATGTAGATGAGATATATCCCTCCTATATGACGGGAGTGACATCATGATTCTTGATAGAGTTAGACGACTAAGTGCATGGCCATGTCCAAAAGAGTCAATATGAGATATTGAGCTCATTTGATTAGAGTGAGTCTACTTGGAGTTCAAGATATAGATTGTACAGAGGATGACATGGTCTATGCCTCAATTAGTCAATCTAGATGTCATGGATAGAGGGGCATTGTCACATATTGTGAGAGTCACAATTAATAGTCACAAAGGTGATGTTGGATCTCAACATTTTTGTAACTTAGGTAGCAATGATGTGTTGCTAGATACCGCTCATTGCTTATGTTTCTAAATCGATTTAGGAGCATTGCCAACGTTACAAGAACCTATAGGGTCATATGATGGACCATGAGGATTAGGTTCATGTGATGAACCAAATTGGATTAAGAGTAATCCAAATTAGACTAATTGAGTTGGACTTAATTTGATTCAAGTGTTGAATGAGTCTAATTTAGATTTGATTCATTGAGTCAATTTAAACTAATGAATAGAGATTCATTAAATTAAAGTGACTTGAATCAAATGGTTGGATTTGATCAACCATGGGAGATAAGAGGTCAAGTTTGACTTGACTTGAGAGGGAAGATGAATGGTCAAGTTTGACTTGACCAAATGCCACGTCATGATGACTTGGCATGGGCCGACCAATGATGATGTTCCACATCATCATGGACACATCATGGGGTGCCACCTCATGAGGAAGACCAAGAGCCATGACTCTTGGTATTACATGGTTTAAACCTCCATGAAGTGGCAGGCCACATTATGTGTGCATTAGTGGTGAATTGAAGTGGATTAAGTTCATCTTCTTCCTCCTCTCCTCTCAAGCTCTCTCTCCCTCATCCTTCTTGCCATGGACTTCTAAGAGTGCTAGCACACTCTAAGTTGTCTTCTCCACCTATTGTTCGTGTGGATACTTGTAGAGGAGTGTTCACTTGACACTCTTCGAGATCCGACAAAGCATTTGGACGAGCGGGATACGCGAAGGGCGTCGCTATAAGGGTAACGCTCTTATCATGTAGATCTAAGGTATATATAAGTTTTCTTGACACGTACATATATTATTTTTGTTAATCTTCACACGGATCCGTGGCCGACTTCCGAGGTTTCCGCAACACAAAAAACGGTTTTTGCGGCTCGGAAAGTCCTACAGTGGTATCAGAGTCACGTGCGAAGCATGTACGTGTTTGGTTTTGTAATTTTTGTATTAAATACAAAAAATTACAGATCTGTAAGTTTCTGTAATTTTCCTAATTTTATAGATTTTGTGAGTATTTTTCTCCAAGGGTCGAAGCAATAAGTGTTTGGACACTTGTAGGCTTCAACCACTGAGAAAAACTCTCTGAAACGGCGAAGTCTCGCTTTAGTCTTTTGGGACAGCGACTTGAGGTGCTGTAAGATTAATATGGGACACTCGCGAGATTCATTTTGTGAGTAGGGGCATTGCACCTAACCTCGCAAGGGGCATTGTCCTGCGATCGAGCCCGAAAATCGCTTAGCGCGACCGTTGCCGAGATGTGACTCATAAAATTGAAAAAAAAAAGATAGAAAAATTATAGAAATTTATGTAAAATACATAATTTAGAATTATATATTATACTGTGATGGTCATGGTCCAAGAACCCCAATGTGATTGGATAAAATATGTTATAATTCATAATACGACTTGCGTGTCGTTTTTGTGTTGTGCATGTTGTATATGGTATGCGACCTGCACGTCGTGCCTCTCCTTTTAATATTCCTATTGTAAATAGTTTTAGACTCGAATGTAACTCGAGTTTCATGTTTGTAATATACAAAATGAAGGGGTGGAAGGTCCACTAGTAGACGGAGTTACGAGGAGGGTGCCGACGACACATGGCGGTCAAAGGAGGCACTTGGAGAAGCCTCTAACCCTAGGTTGATCGTCCGATCTTCTCATTGTCTTGAGAAGAACGTAGTAGGGCCATGACCTCATCACAATTTAATTATTATATATATATATATATATATATGTATGTATTTTTTTTTTGTTTTTTCTTGTATGTATGTGATGCATGCTAGTATATTTTGCTTGTATGTATATGATGCATGCTAGTATATTTTGCTTGTATGTATGTGATGCATGCTATTGTAGGGTAATTAAGGCTTTAATGCGTATATGACACACATTCACGATTATATTAGATCTTAATCGAATCAACTCGAAATGCCTACTAAGTTTTGATACCCATCACTATCTCGATCATTTGTTGTTGTTGAATCTGCCAAAGCAGAGCAACGCATATTATCTTGGTAGGGTGCGGAGGGACAATCTTGGTCCTACCTATCACAGCTTGGGTGAGAATAAGCTCAATTAGATTGAGTGAAACTAGTTAAGTCAATTGGATCGAGTAAAACTATAGGCATATTCCAACGGTTGGAAAGATTGGATAAGATCACATTTACACTAAATCTTGGGCGATTTAGCCAAAGCTAACTCAAGTTCTTTTGTAAATGTGGATCTTAATCCTATAAACAAGAGTTGTATAGAGATGTAATCGGTAATTTATTACCTACCGATCATACTAAGTCTTGGGCGATTTAGCCAAAGCTAACTCAAGGCGTAGTATGATGTGGATCTTGTCCCGCGAGAATTATAGCTTGTTTGTATGAATCTAGTAATATGGTTTGACCACATCCACAACTCGATTCTACAAAAGGCCTATAATTTAGTGGGAGCATCATTTAAATAAAGGCCTAATTAAATGATAAGTGAAATATGATATTTACTTTCTGCATTGTTTATGTTGTAGATTGTCATGTCGTCAAACACGAACACTCTCTCCCTGCGTTCTGTCCTTGAGAAGTACAAGCTCAATGGAGCTAATTTCTTGGACTGGTATAAGAATCTGAGAATTGTTCTCACACAAGAAAGAAAATTGTACATCCTGGAGCAGCCCATTCCGGAAGCACCTCCTGCCACTGCCTCGCGAGCTGACCGAGATGCTTACAAGAAGCATCAAGATGATGCATTAGATGTGTCATGCCTCATGCTCGCGACCATGAACTCTGAGCTTCAGAAGCAACATGAGTTCATGAATGCTTTTGATATGGTTGAACATCTTCGTCAACTGTATCAAGGACAAGCAAGGCACGAGAGATACGAGATCTCTAAGGCACTGTTTCAGTGCAAGATGTAAGATGGGACTCCCGTAGGTCCATATGTACTCAAGATGATTGGGTACATAGAGAACCTACAGAGGTTGGGATTCTCACTTGGCCAAGAACTGGCAACTGACCTGATCTTGCAATCCTTGCCAGAAAGCTACAATCAATTTGTCATGAATTACAACATGAATGAAATTGATAAGCCATTGCCTGAGATGCTTAGCATGTTGAGAACTGCTGAGCTCAACCTTAAGAAGGGAAAACCTGACTCCATTTTGATGGTGCAAAAGAAGAAAGGCAAGGGCAAGCCTAAAGATAAGGGAAAGTCCCAAGCCAAGGGCAAAGGCAAGGCACTGAAACCGAAAGGAGGGGTGGCCAAGGAAGGGACTTGCTTCCACTGTAAGGAAGTTGGACACTGGAAGCGTAACTGCAAAGCATACCTGAAAGATCTTAAGAAGAAGAGAAGTGAGACTTCTACTTCAGGTATATATGTTATAGAAGTCAATCTATCTATTTCTTCATCATGGGTATTTGATATCGGATGTGCTTCTTACATTTGTACTAATGTGCAGGCGCTGAAAAATAGCAGGACATTGACAAAGGGCGAGGTAGACCTACGAGTAGGCAATGGAGCAAGGGTTGCTGCTGTTGCTATAGGAACTTATTTCCTATATCTGCCCTCTGGGCTTGTACTAGAATTAGATGAATGTTGTTATGTGCCTACTCTTACGAAGAACATAATTTCAGTTTCTTGTTTGGACAAGAAAGGCTTTTAATTTATAATAAAGAACAAATGTTGTTCAGTTTATTTAAATGACATGTTCTATTGTAGTGCACCTCTAATGAACGGACTCTACATTCTAGACTTAGAGAACCCCATCTATAACATAAGTACCAAAAGGTTCAAGTCAAATGAGTTGAACCAAACCTATCTCTGGAATTATTGCTTAGGTCACATAAATGAGAATCGCTTATCCCAGCTCCATAAGGATGGGTTGCTGGACTCATTTGATTTTGAATCATATGAGACATGAGAGTCTCACCTTCTAGGCAAGATGACCAAGACTCCCTTTAGTGGACACAGCGAGAGAACAACAGACTTGTTAAGACTTATACATATTGATGTATGTGTCCCTTTCAATGTTGCTGCTAGAGGTGGTTATAGGTACTTCATTACATTTACTGATGACTTCAGTAGATATGGTTATGTGTATCTGATGACACATAAGTTAGAATCTTTTGAAAAGTTAAAAGAATTCAAGAATGAAGTACAAAATTAGCATGGCAAGAGTATTAAGATACTTCGATCAGATCAAGGTGGTGAATACCTTAGCCATGAGTTTCATGACTATCTAGCTGAGTGTGAGATTCTATCCCAACTCACTCCTCCTGGAACACCACAGTGGAATGGTGTATTCTAAAGGAGGAATCGTACCCTATTAGAAATGGTACGATCTATGATGAGTCACACAGATCTTCCTATATCCTTTTGGGGATATACTCTAGACATAGCAGCCTTCACACTTAACTGTGTTCCATCCAAAGCTGTGATAAAGACACCATATATGATATGGACAGGGAAAAATCTCAAGATGTCTTTCATGAGTATTTGGGGTTGTGAGGCTTACGTTCGATGTCAAGTCTCAGACAAATTGAGACCCAAATCTGATAAGTGCTATTTTGTTGGATATCCCAAGGAAACGAAGGGATATTACTTCTATATTCCCAGTCAGCACAAAGTGTTTGTGGCAAAGACTGAGGTATTTCTAGAAAGGGATTTTGTTTCTAAAAAAACTAGTGGGAGTACGTTCGATCTTGAAGAAATTCAAGATATAGACCATAGCACTGAGGCCGAGATGGAGGTTGAACATGAACCACAAAATGTTGTGGATGATGAGTTGTTGCACAAAGAGTTATGGAACAACCTGTTCATGTAGATTGCAGGTTTGATAGGGTACGTCGTCAGCCTGAGAGATACTCATTTCTCTTGTCTGACCATGATGACGTTATGCTCATTGAGAATGAGCCTACCTCTTATCAGGAAGCTATGATGAGCCCAGATTCTGAGAAATGGATAGAGGCCATGAGATCCGAGATGGAATCCATGTACACCAACCAAGTATGAACTTTGGTTGATCCACCTGAAGGCATCCAACCCATTGGGTGTAAGTGGGTCTTTAAGAGAAAGACTGACATGGATTGACTTATGCATACCTATAAGGGCCGCTTGGTAGCTAAAGGCTTCAAGCAAATTCTTGGTATTGACTATGATGAAACCTTTTCTCCAGTGGCGATGTTTAAGTCCATTCGAATCATGCTTGCTATTGCATTGTACCACGATTATGAGATCTGGCAGATCGATGTCAAAACCGCATTTCTGAATGAAAACTTGCTCGAGGATGTGTACATGACACGGCCTGAGGGTTTTGTAGATCCACAACATACTAGCAAAGTATGCAAGTTGCAAAGGTCCATTTATTGGCTAAAGCAAGCTTCTCGGAATTGGAATCTTCGATTCGATGATGCAATCAAACAGTTTGGTTTCATCAAGAATGAAGATGAACCCTGTGTCTACAAGAGGGTTAATGGGAACACAGTTGTCTTCCTTGTATTGTATGTGGATGACATACTACTCATTGGGAATGACATCCCTTCGCTAGAGTCTGTGAAGACTTGGCTGGGGAAGTGTTTCTCAATGAAGGACTTAGGTGAAGTAGCCTGTATTCTAGGCATCAAGATCTATAGAGATAGATCTAAGAGATTGCTTGGCCTAAGTCAGAGTACATATATTGACACGGTATTACTATGATTTGCCATGCAGAATTCCAAGAAGGGACTTCTGCCGATGTCACATGGTGTGAGTCTTTCGAAGACTCGAAGTCCCTCTTCTAAAGAGGAGAGAGACCGCATGGATAAGATCTCTTATACATCTGCCATAGGATCTATCATGTACGTCATGCTATGTACTCGTCCTGATGTCTCGTATGCTTTGAGCATGTCGAGTAGATACCAGTTAGATCTAGGTGAGCATCACTGGATAGCAGTCAAGAATATTCTTAAGTACTTGAGAAGAGCTAAAGAATATTTCTTGATATTTGGAGGCGATGAGGAGCTAGCTGTAAAGGGTTACAACGACACCAGCTTCCAAACGGACCAGGATGATTATAGATCGCAGGCAGGGTTTGTGTTTTGCTTGAATAGTGGCACTGTGAACTGGAAGAGTTCGAAGTAGGACACAGTTGCTAATTCTACAATAGAGGCCGAGTATAATGCTGCATCATAGGCAGCAACAAAGGCAGCTAGGATCGGCAAGTTCATTCTGGAGCTTGGGGTGGTTCCTAGCATAGCAGATCCTATAGAGCTCTATTGTGACAATAATGGAGTAATTGCGCAGGTTAAGGAACCTCGCTCACACCAGCGGACCAAACACATACTATGGCGCTTCCATCTCATTCGAGAGATTATCGATAGAGGAGATGTGAAGATTTGAGAGTAACCACAGAGGCTAACGTCATAGATCCCTTGACCAAGGCTTTGGCATAGAAAAAGCATGATGGTCACACTAGGTTATTGGGTATTAGATACTACAGTGATTGGTACTAGTGCTAATGGGAGATTGTCAGTGAAAGCCCTAGAGCCCATCGTGTGATGATTATTGTATGGACTTATTGTATCATATTCCTATATATATAAAGACATTTCTTTATGGTTATTATACTTACTTGTATTGGTGCCAAAATAACTAAGTATAATAACGTCCTTGAGTAGAAGGTTCTTATCTATACTAATCGATTGGTTGAATCGATAATGAGATGATATAGAGAATACTACTCTTAATCATTCCTAGTCAAGTATTAACATTCAGGGACAATGTTATTGCGAAGAGACTAGCATGTAGGTCAACTCGATGACTTGATCTCACAAGTCATGGATATGAGATATCAAGTTGACACATGGGTATACATTGGAGAATGTATACTGAATGACCTGCTATGAGAAAGTATCATGGATCGTTATATGAGTGTCATATACTTTCTCATATGACTATTAGTATGACTATTAGTCCTTGGACCTGAAGTCACCATGGTTCCCTACATAAGGAGTTGCACAATTTGGCTTCGTTAAACGTCACCCATAAATGGGTGGACTATAAAGGCGATTACTGGGTATGTAACAAATTATGCAGAGGGATGTGAGTGATGTAGATGGGATCTATCCCTCCTATATGACGGGAGTGACATCATGATTCTTGATAGAGTGAGACCACTAAGTGCTTGGTCATACCCAAATTAGTCAATATGAGATATTGAGCTCATTTGATTAGAGTGAGTCTACTTGGAGTTCAAGATATAGATTGTATAGAGGATGACATGGTCTATGCCTCAATTAGTCAATCTAGATGTCATGGATAGAGGGACATTGTCACATATTGTGAGAGTCACAATTAGTAGTCACAAAGGTGATGTTGGATCTCAACATTCTTATAACTTGGGTAGCAATGATGTGTTGCTAGATACCGCTCATTGATTATGTTTCTAAATCGGTTTAAGAGCATTGCCAATATTACAAGAACCTATAGGGTCACACACAAAGGG
Organism: Wurfbainia villosa; assembly: GCA_025175895.1. NCBI lineage: Eukaryota > Viridiplantae > Streptophyta > Magnoliopsida > Zingiberales > Zingiberaceae > Wurfbainia > Wurfbainia villosa. The sequence goes on along the minus strand of CM045996.1, from coordinate 77,118,752 downwards.
CAATTAGATAGAGTTTAGGTTCATATGATGGACCATGAGGATTAGGTTCATGTGATGAACCAAATTGGATTAAGAGTAATCCGAATTAAACTAATTGAGTTGGACTCAATTTGATTCAAGTGTTGAATGAGTCTAATTTAGATTTGATTCATTGAGTCAATTTAAACTAATGAATAGAGATTCATTAAATTAAAGTGACTTGAATCAAATGGTTGGATTTGATCAACCATGAGAGATAAGAGGTCAAGTTTGACTTGACTTGAGAGGGAAGATGAATGGTCAAGTTTGACTTGACCAAATGTCATGTCATGATGACTTCGCATGGGCCGACCAATGATGATGTTCCACATCATCATGGACACATCATGGGGTGCCACCTCATGAGGAAGACCAAGAGCCACGACTCTTGGTATTACATGGTTTAAACCTCCATGAAGTGGCCGGCCACATTATGTGTGCATTAGTGGTGAATTGAAGTGGATTAACTTCATCGTCTTCCTCCTCTCCTCTCAAGCACTCTCTCCCTCATCCTTCTTGCCGTGGACTTCTAAGAGTGCTAGCACACTCTAAGTTGTCTTCTCCACTTATTGTTCATGTGGATACTTGTAGAGGAGTGTGCACTTGACACTCTTCGAGATCCGGTAAAGCGTTTGGACGAGTAGGGATACGCGAAGGGCGTCGCTAAAAGGGTAACACTCTTATCGTGTAGGTCTAAGGTAGATCTAAGTTTTCTTGACACGTACATGTATTATTTTTGTTAATCTTCGCACGGATCCGTGGCCGACTTCTGAGATTTTTGCAATGCAAAAAGCGGTTTTTACGGCTCGAAAAGTCCTACAACACAGCAGGTAGAAAACCAAACACGCATAGATATAGTTTAAACAACTTCCAATTGCCAAATTAAACTCAAAAATAGAATTTAACATGAACCAACATGTAATGTGCACACAAGCTACTCCCTAATCCTAGAATCGAAGGAACTACTCCAAGTATATAAGGGAAGAATCACAATGCATGTACATGTTCGAATACATTAGAAATAAAGTGCAGGAACAAGGGATTACAATGCCTTCGTGGTCTTCTCTCCGGCATTGAAGTGCAAGCATGGACCTTCGGCGCCGTTCTTCCTCCCTGTTGTGAGTTCCCGAAGCTTTTTAGGGCTTCGGTGTGTCGTCCTAGCCATCGTGTCCCCTCCTAGGGTTTGGGCGGAGCCATCCTTATATAGACATCACCTCGGACCGCTGTAAAATCTGAAAAAATCCCTAGTCGCGCAAATCTAGCAGGCTGCCACACGGCCGTGTGTTTTCCACATAGCCAAGTCGTGTGTAGCCCTCGGGTGGCTGATCTCGCCCATTGGACACGGCCGTGTGTAGCCACATGCCCTGGTCGTGTCCCACTCTGCGTCTAGTTGTAAAATGTCCTTCTTTTGCTCCGAAAGTGTGCCTTTTCCCCCCGAAATGTTGTTCTGCATGCAAAAGTCCAAAGAGCAGACCTCCGAACCATAAAATAGGAAATGCGTTTAAAAAAGAGTAACATATGCATGAAACTAACATAAAATTTAAAGAGATGTGAGCGAAAACTACTCCTAAAACCCTATATGTTTCGCTCACATCACTTCTCCCAGACTTAAATCTTTGCTTGTTCTCAAGCAAACCTCAGTGCCATGAAATTTAAAAAGACATTGTTCCATACTTAGCATGTTAACTAAATTTATCAAGTGGTATTTACAATCAAAGAAAAATAAATCTGTTCTAGAAATTCACTAAGTTAGCTCCTCGTGCTCGTGCTAAGCGAATCATTCTTAGGGGATGCCCGTTCCATGGTGAGTTAAGTCGTCATCCCATAGCTTTCCTAAGGTCTCCGGCTCTTAGGCACTTACCTACCCAAAGCAAGGGTTGTTCCCTAGATCTAGCATAAAATCTCAAAGACATGCTCGGTATTGACAGAAATTGATAGGTGTTTCCCCAGTAACCTAACTCGGTCTCAAAGGGGCACCTAGCCATTTCTACCCACGATAAATATTTTTTATCCCTCATAATCTTCTCTCTCTCTTTTTTTTCTTTCTTTTCTTTTTCATCTTTTTCTCTTTCTCTTTTATTTCTCTTCTCTTTTTTTTTTCTTCTCACTGAGATTTTGATTTTTCCAAATGGGCTTACACAATCTTGGCATCTCCAGTAACTAAAATGTTAAACCTAGAGTCACCTATGGATTCCAAAGTACTAGATTATTTAGATGAATCATAACTAGGTATGTACTAGATTCTCCCTTTCAGAATGTTCGACATGTGTAGGTGTAAAAATAAAAGCTAACCAATGTAAGTCTAGAACATTCATTAGAGCGAATAAAATAAAATACCACGAGATAAATGAAGTTAAGCTACCTTTGGGAATACCTCGTGTAAGTAACTTTTTTTAAAAAAAATTACAACTGAGGCAGCTTTACAGATAACAAAAACTAAGTACTAAAGAAACTCAACAACCCATGCATGAATAAATGAATGAAAATACCAGAAAAGAAACTACTGCTAGGAAACAAACAAAATAAACTTTGGGGTCCCCCCCGACTAAACGACAATATACCTCTAGTATGGTGGACGAGGTGGAAAGTCTGGGAGCCTCGGCATCTCGGGATCCTGGGAGAACCTGCTGCTGAGCCGCTGATGCCACATGTACATGTGGTCGATCTGGGAGCTGATGGATGTAGCGGTTGCTCGGTACTCCTCCTCTCTGGCCCACTGTGCTTGCTGGGCATGCATGTGCTACCGCACCTCCTGGTGGTAAGCGGCCTCATCCTGACGACGAGCAGCCTCTTCTTGGAAGTATATGCGGGCCTCATCATAGAACTCCTCAACCCACTGGAAGTGTTCTCGGAAGCCCTGGAACTCCACCTGCGTGTAGGCGCTCTGCTCCTCCCATCACTGCCTCTGCGTCTGCTGCTCGATGTATATGTCGTCAAGGCACGATCAGAACTCCGAGAAATCATATGCCGACGTACCTGCATCCTACTCAAAGGTGGAAAAATATGGTGGTGTAGGTGCAGACTCATGTCGGCGTGGACTAGGTGGGCTCCTATGCATGTGTGGACTGGAGGGAGAGTGTTGTAAAGGGAGAAAGATGGGCACCGATGTGGGTGGCCCCTCATGTGGAGGGGACTCCACTATCAGGTCCAAGCACCAGTTGGCGCGTGTAGTGATGGTGGTACGATCAGGGTCGGGGAGCCTAAGGGTCGTCAGATTTTTCCTTACAAAGCATAAGGAGTGTCCTTCTCTCACAATCATCTTCATGGCCATGCACACTCCTAGGTTGATCATAGGGCTCCCCTCTATACTCTCTAATGCAGTGTAGTCGCATTCATCCTATGGCAAATGTGGGTAAGTAGGCCCCCCACATTAATCTCTCCTCGTACTGCTTTGCCCATCTTCACTAAGTGTCTGATGAAGTGGGACCCTACATCGATGCTACTCCTTTCTTGTAGCATGTCCCAGAGGCAAAGCAGCTCGCTAGCTCTAACTACACCGTCACTCTCCCCACGATCAAATATAGTACTGGCCATGATGCGGTGGAGGTATCAGAAGACGGGGTTTTGGAGGCGCGACGCTTTGGCCCTAGAAGGGTCATAAGCGTGCTCCCCCGTCAACTCGGTCCAAAATACCCGAGAGTTGAACCCAATAGGGATTCTTCTCTCTCCCCCACTCGGTAAGCCAAAGCATGTATTCCACTGGTGAAGGGTCCATTCATGCTCAATGTTAAAAAACCTAAAAGTTATCCTACCCTCCTCGCTCTCTCTACCCGTTAAAATTTCCCCCTCTAAGGAATTCAAAAATTCTAGAACTATCCTAGCGTAGGTTGGGTGCCTTATTCCCATCATCTCTTCCCACCCCATTTTTGCAAATAGGGCTTAAATATCACCCAACAACCCTAAAGACTCTAGCAAATCTTCATCTAAGTACCTAGTAGCAGTGAGTTTACGAGTAGAATGCATATTATATCTATCTCTATGTTCATTATTGCGAAAAAGAAGAGCGGGTAGGCCATTACCCTCCTCTGGAGCTTGAGGGGCATTGGCTCTCCTTGTTTGTCGCTCCGAAGCACCAGATCGAGGTGCTACATGCTTGGTTCTCCTCATCCTTGCTTCTTTTGGCTTCCTTTGAGGTTAGAAGTGCTTCTGGGTGGCGGGGAAGACGAAACTACATGGCTAGGGCAAGAGAACTTGAAGCACACGGCGCAAATGGGGTGAAAACACATGGCTTGCCCCTTTAACCTTACGCGACACGACCGTGTGAAAACACATGGCCGTGCCGCAGCACCATGTCAGTCGGGCACGGTGAAAACACACACCAAAGCCGTGTCCCAATTTTTTCACCCATTTATACACCATGGTCCAAATTTCCTCATACACTTCGCCGTGTAAGCTAATATGGATTTTATTTTTGCCTAGCAATATTCTTTTCTAGTCCTAATTATAAATGGGATGGAAATAAAAATTAAAATTAAATAAATGCAGGCAATACAAATCTAAAACTAAACTTGGGTTGCCTCCCAAAAAGCGCTTTGTTTAAGGTCTTTTAGCTCGACCTTATTCCTACGTTTCATTTGAGGCATTTGAATCTTGCTCGTGGGGGAGTAAGATATTTGCTCACCTTATTCCTCTTTCTTGGTGGTCCTCCATTGCTATATCCCTTAAATCTTGCTTGTGGAGGGGCCAGATACTTTCTCACCTTTCGCTTCCTGCCTTTTGGTCCTCCATTACTATATCTTTTAAATCTTCCTCGTAGAGGGGCAAGATACTTGTGCGCTGCTTTCCTTGACTCGAGGTTGAACATGCTTAGTCTCAACGAATCATCAATAGTTTGATCATTATATTCTAAATGCTGTAAATAATTTAACTCACCATAGACATCCTCACCAAAAGATTGATTAGTAGATTCTATTATGTCAAATGAAATTTTATCATTATCAATCACCAAAAGGGTTTTGTTACTAGTAACTAAAGTTTCAGTGAGGGTTAAGATAGGCTCTTCTAGATCCTCGAGGTTATGTGGTGTTTTAATTGAAGCAATGCACTCCTCGATTAAAGTATTAATTAAATAATCTTCAAGTTCTTTTTCAAGTGGTGATTAAATGGATTGTCCTTCTTTACTTCCAATGTCATCTACATCCTCCTCATCCATTCACTCAAAGTGAATCTCTGCCATATTAGGTGTAGTCCAGTCATCAAAGCCACCTTCTAGTCGTTTGGTTTCTTCATCTACCAGATTTTGTCGCATAAACTCCGTGAATTGTTGACTATGCTCCTTGCATTCCCTAGTAACTTTATCTTGAAAGGCTTCTGGGTGGAGACTTGGTTCTGGATAAAATTCGCATGGCGATTCATAGCACTCGTTCTCGCTTGGGATACAATATTGAGTCTTTGTTTGCGAATGCCGCCGTCGGAATTCATCGTTTGTCGCTTGTTCTGTTCGAATGAAATCTTCCATCATCTGCTCAAGTCGGGATTTAGGCGAATAATATTGAGGGTTTAAGTACCCAGGGTCATAACTATATGAATAAGAATCACCTTGTGGCCACTGGTTGTAATTGTAGGTGACATCTTCTTGTTCAAATTGTGAAGGTTCGAATATATTCGGACAATCGTTAATGGTACACCACGTTTCACCACAATGTTCACAATAAATGTTACCAAAACTTACAACATTCAACTGACTATAATCATGAGTAAAAGCATGCATCGTTATACACAGGAAATTATAGGTAAGGAAAGGAATGGCAGTGGGTCGGCAAGAGTCTCCTTTTTTTTTATTAAACTAGAGCACTACTAAAAACTGAAAGAAAGAAAGATGTAATTAATCTAAACTGCAAATTGAATAGCAAAAATCTAAAATGAAATAAAACTGAAATAATATAAAATAAAATAAGAAAATAAATCTAGCCTTAAGTCGATCAATTATCACTTCTCAATTCGATATCGAATCGATCGGTCCCGACAACAATGGTGCCAAAACTTGATGCCTTGTGAATGCGACCTCAAATCTCGCGATGGAGGCCGTCGAGGACTCGAAGTGCGCGCTCACACTCAACGCCCACAAGTGCACGGATGTCGTCAAGTAATAAAAGATTATCGATCCCATAGGGACTGGGATTCGAATATCGATATGTTTAGTGGTTGAAATTGTTCGGAAGTAAACTCTAAGAGGTTTCGATTTGTGAGGGTTGTTGGTAGACTATACTCTATACAGTGTCACACGGAGGAAGAAGGGAGCGTGCCGAGGTCTTCAAAGGTGATTCTAGGACTTTAGTTTCGCTTGTGTGTCGCAAAACAATGCTATCAACTGGCGTTGTCTAGACGTTTAGCTATGGTTTTGTGAAAGGGACATCATACACTCTCCCGATGAGCCACCGCATCTACCAGGAGATATCTCCACCTTAAAAGGATGGGATAGACGGTATGAGGATGCCGAATCAATCCCTACGATGAACCGTTTCTGGTTCCATCGCATCCTTCTACCCACGGTTACAGGAGATCAGGTTTACCCTTAGGTTCCTTGTATAAAATCCCCTAAATCTTAGATACGAGGGTTGTCACCCCTCGTATCGCCTAAGCACAGCAGGTAGAAAACCAAACACGCATAGATATAGTATAAACAACTACCAATCGCCAAATTAAACTCAAAGACAGAATTTAACATGAACCAATATGTAATGTGCACACAAGCTACTCCCTAATCCTAGAATCGAAGGAATTACTCCATGTATATAAGGGAGGAATCACAAGGCATGTACATGTTCAAATACATCAGAAATAAAGCGCAGGAACAAGGGATTACAATGCCTTCGTGGTCTTCTCTTCGGCATTGAAGTGCAAGTGTGGACCTCCGGTGGCGTTCTTCCTCCCCGTTGCGAGTTCCCGAAGCTTTTTAGGGCTTTGGTGTGTCGTCCTAGCCATCGTGCCCCCTCCTAGAGTTTGGGCGGAGCCATCCTTATATAGACATCACCTCAGACCACTGTAAAATCTAGAAAAAGCCCTAGTCACGCAAATCTGGCGGGCCGCCACACGGCCGTGTGTTTCCACACGGCCATGCCGTGTGCAGCCCTGGGGTGGCTGATCTTGCCCATTGGACACGGCCGTGTGTAGCCACACGCCCTGGTCGTGTCCCAGTCTGCGTCTAACTGCAAAATGTCCTTCTTTTGCTCCGAAAGTGCACTTTTTTGCCCCGAAATGTTGTCCTGCACGTAAAAATACAAAGAGCAAACCTGCGAACTAGAAAATAGGAAATGCGTATAAAATAGAGTAACATATGCATGAAACTAACATAAAATGTAATGAGATATGAGCGAAAACTACTCCTAAAACTCTATATGTTTCGCTCACATAATGGAGTTGACTAGAATTTTTTATTTTCATTTATTTTACAATTAAATAACTTATTTAATAACATGTCCCGTTTAGCTATCCTAGTGTCATTTGTACCCTCATGCAGTTCAATTAATTTTTCCCATAATTCCTTAGAATTTTCGAATGGACCTACCATATTGAGCTCTTCTTTGATAAGTCCGCATTGCAAGGTGTTAAGTGCCTTGTAATCGACATAAGATCTCTTTCTAATATCTGCGGTTCATTTCTCCAGTTCTAACAACTCACCCGAGTCATCTACCGAAGTTGTGAACCCTTTCCTAATTGAGAACCAGACCTTTAGGTCAGTCTTCAAGTAGCACTCCATTCGCCTTTTCCAATAGGAAAAGTCCACTCCATTGAAGAGAGGAGGAAGGGTGAACGGTGCTATATCCCTCTAAGTGTGACATTATTAAGGAAATATTCACTAAGTACAAAAAATTAAATTAAATATTTTCTAAGGCAAAAAAAAAAAATCTAATATATAAATATGAAGAAAATTAACTAAATTATATAAATATGCAAAAAATTAATTCAATTATCTAAATATGTACAAAAATTAATTAAATTAATTAAATATGAAAAAAAATTAATTTTAATTAATCTAAAATATAGAAAATAATTTTTAATTAATATAAAGTGCACTGATTTTCAATTAATCTAAAATACACAAAATGATTTTTAATTAATCTAAAATGCATAAAATGATTTTTAATTAATATAAAATGTAGAAAATTATTTTTAATTAATTTAAAATGTAGAAAATGATTTTTAATTAATATAAAATACAAAAAATGATTTTTAATTAATCTAAAATGCAGAAAATGATTTCAATTAATATAAAATATAGAAAATGATTTTAATTAATCTAAAATACAGAAAATGATTTTTAATTAATATAAAATGTAGAAAATGATTTTAATTAATCTAAATTAATCTAATGTAATTAAAATTTATCTAAAGCAATAAAAATTAATCTTAAATAATAAAAAATTAATCTAAATTAATCTAAAACAATAAAAATTAATCTAAATTATTCTAAAGCTCACGATGGTGGTTTCACCAATTCGGAGTGCCCCCGCTCTGATACCAATTGTAGGATCGTGTTTTTCCGAGAGAGGGAGGTGAATCTCGAAGGTTTAAAAAATTTATTTTAATTTTAAAACAATTTAGAATATTTTGAGTATGCAGCGGAAATGAAAATGAGATAGTTTATTTTACTTGGTTCACAACCCTAACCGGGTTGCTACTTTAAGGCCCGTAGCTCTTCCTTGAGCTACCTCGATGGACAATTACTAATTACCTCCGACTCGAGAACTCTCGACTTCGGAGGGTTTTTCTCTTTACAAATAATTGAGTTGGGTAATAGACTACCCACTCTTAAAGTTAAGTACACAAGCAAAATAGTATGTTAAAAAGAAATACAAGACTTTATATTGACACTTAAGAATTGTAGAGGTAGTCGCAGAGTGTCGGAAGATCGCCTTGTTGTGGAGCGAGAGTTTTGTGAACGAGCAAGTATTTCGACAGCACTTCAACGTAGATTAAATGTTCTACTCGGATCCGGTTGAGCATATATTTTATAAACCTTTTCTAATTGGCTGGAATGCCTTCCAGTCGACTCCAGATTAGCCCGTTGATTTGGAATTCGTGGTCTTCTAGTCAACTCCATGTCACCCGGCTCCGCATCGGGAAATTTACCTCTTCAGTCAACTCAATCCCTTCAGTCGACTGAAATCCTTTCCTTCTGCGTCGTATGATCTCTGATCGATCACAACCGATCCTGCCAAATAGGTATCCAATCAACTGAACTTCAGTCGACTTGAATCCATCCTATCGACTGATCCCTGCAAAACAGGATTAGCACAAATAGATGATATAAAGTGTGATAGCAGTAGTAATACTGCTCGATCTCGACTACTAAGTCTCACGCGGACTTTTCGTCGGATTGACACCTAGCTTTGTCCCCCTACAGAGGACTCAGCCTCACCTATTCACTCGATCCTTACCTACCAGCTGCCGAACTTACCACTCTTAACATCCGATCTGACCCACCAGGTCTTCCACCAGCTATTCAGTCTGCCTGACCCAGCTGGATTTTTTACCGATTATCGAGTCTCCTGACCTAACCGGTCTTCATACCAAATGTCCGGTCCATGCAACCCATTTGGACTTCATGCCTGGTGTCCGGTCCTCTTGATTTGTCAAGATAAGTGCCTAATATCCGGTCAACATGACCTACTAGGACTTCCTGTTAAGCCTGGACACTTAACACTGATATAAGAACACAAGTGAATCCTAACATTTAACTATGGTTCATATATCAAAACTAAAGAGTGACGCTCACTGCATCAACAGTTCTATCTCGCTGTCTTGTTTTGGTGGCAATTGGTTCCGATTGAGGTTGAGGATCAACCTCAGGGTTATTTGATTCAGCCTCCATACCTTCTCTTTGTATAATTTCAATTAGTTCTTTTACCCTTTCAGTTAGTATCATGTTTTTCATTGTTAACTCTTTGAGTTGTCTCTGATAAACTAAACACTCATGACATTCAGTAGTAGGGTATTTTTTCTTGTATAGTTTGTGATGATGATGTCTCTATTGGATGGGGAGTATTTTCGATATAATAGTCAAACTTATCAAGCAATATAATTTCACTACGGGTACGGACTAGATCAACAATAACCTATCAAAAATTTAACAATTATTTAGATAATGAAAATGAAAAAATGTTAAGTTGTGGTCTTCTATTTACCTGTTCAGGTGAGACTTGCTCCAATAAATTTCTCACATTGATAATATGTGAAGGAGTTGCCCTCCACTTATTTATTCGTGGCCCTTCGTTAGTGTATAGTCTCTGGATTGGGACATGTTCTAGAAACCAAGTCTGCTCATATCCAAAGAGTTACATACTTATGTGAATATAAAAGACAAAATAAATTAGTAAGGAGGAACTTACAACCAAAGGCGTCGAATCCCTTAGTTAAGGAATTCATTTGTTTTGTCTGCAACTATATTAGTAGATGAACATATATCTCTAATAGTAGGCAATTGTGGAGCCATAAATTGATGGATGACTTCAACTCAATTGAAACTATCTATGTTGTCAAAATCATCTACAATATCTACAAGACCTATAGGGACTTTATATGTAGTAATCTGAACAACACATAAGTAAATATATACAAAACATACAACTTACAAAACACCAAAACATCTTCATCTAATTCTACTCTAGCAGAAAAAGTTTTAAGCAAATACTCTAGTTTTGATCTAGTTGGTTCTTTTTTGGAGAATTGAGAAATGAAAAGAACACGATGCATTAGTTGAATTCATGGGAAATGAAGCCCCTCTATCTCGCAATACCGAGCAAAGGGACACATCTCTTTGGTGAAAGCAATGATATAGTTGAAAACTTAAAGCTTTGACTTAGAATCTCAACTTTGAAATATATTAACCAATATGCTACGGTTGTGGAATGTCTTATATATTAAAAAAACAACAAATGGGATTTATTTAATGATCTCACTGTGCCTTTTATGTAAACAAACAGATGGACGTTGTTTTCCTTTAGCACTTAGACCTCCAAAAAATTCAATAAAGTAGCCTAAAACGCTGGTCCATTGAAGTTTCTTCGCACACTCATTTTTTCCCTATAAATTTGGAAATACAAAATTTTAAATATCTGATTTATTCCTTCATTTTGTAATTGTATATAACAAATTAGAGAATCCGCAATGCTTTACAATCATCATGTGAAAAAAAACCCTCAGGGCTCTATTTATCTAATTCAGATACAATTAAAAAAATCATCCATTTGTATTTGAATATTTGAAATCATTCCCAAACCTTAATCGAAAAAAAACATTTAAAATAGATGGCGTACTTCATATTCGACTAAAGCAAGGAATGCAAGACGTATACCTTGGCCGGTGAAGGAGATATAACATTTAAAATAGATGGCGTACTTCATATTCAACTAAAGTAAGGAATGCGAGACATATCTTGACCGGTGAAGGAGAGGTTGAACCAGATTCTCGACTCATTCTGCAATATTGAATGGTAGACAGAAAGCTTGTGTGATGTATGACTTTCAACGGAAACCCTAAAATTGAGTAAGAAATGGGTAACATAGATAGTTAAATGAGAGGACGATACGAGATTACCTCGAAGTGTCTCGTTGAAAATCCTAAACCTCGAAAGCTAACGAAATTGAGCTGGACGAAAAATGGAGTGTAAGAAGCTCGGAAGATTTGTGCCCTAAAAGATTTCTCGGAAGCCAATGAGAGAAAGACGCTCAATGTTGTGGCTCGTTTGGACGGAACATTTGGATGGCTCGGGATTTTCATTTGTGGCTTGGATGTATGCAAAATCTCAGCATTAAAAGGTTTGATTGGCGGGAGGGGTAAAACGGGAATTAGGTGCGCCCTTTGATAAATATGAAACTGTAGTGCGATGTTTGGGCAATTATAAACATCACGTGTGCCCTTTGGAAATTTAAGATTGAAACAACGGTTGCACAAAGAGGACATTATTCATGTACTTTACAATTTATCAATGACCTTCGAGTCGAAATAGAAATTAATACTTCAAATTTTAAGTCATAAAAAACTTTCAAAACTTAGGAACATTTAGGAGAGGAGAGAAACTCAAACAAAAAAACATTACAACTTTATTTCGGAGTTATTTGATTTGAACAACATGAAAGAGGATCTATCTATAAGGGTGAAAAGAGACTATTAGAAAATTAACTTATAGCTAAAGTTTATTAGAGGTTTCAAACGTGGTTTTTTTTCATTATATGGTTCGATTAAAAGCCTTAGTTTTATAAAATTGTAGATTAAGACGATTCGCACCTATTTTTTTCAATCGATTTCAAACTTAAAAAATAATCAATTTGGTTGATACCCAATTTCTTGATAATTAAATTTTAAGACCTAAATTTTGATTAAATTACATGAACAATTGTAGATTTGGGGTGGATCAATTGGAGAAATAAGTTTTTAATCCAAACAGTTTGATCGATTCCAGTTTTAAATTAGATTTTAAAACAAATTTTCATAAATCTATGTTTTGATCAAATTAAATTTCCTTGAATAGCTAGATTTGGTCAAATATGTTGATTATTTGATCACATCTTATATTATTCCCTATCTTTCACTATGACACTTTCTTGAAGTCAACTTTTACAATTAATGTTAGTAATTTTTGTTAGGTCCTATGCGTCCGCTAGAGGGGGTGAATAGTATTTCATCGTCGGATGATGGAATTCGATTGCGCTTGCTACACAATGTTAGTAAGCAGCGGAAATATGAAATATACAATCAAAATAAACACAAGCACAATCACAACACGACGATATAACGTGGTTCGGAACCGTATGATTCATACTCCACAGATTGGGCTCGAAAGAGCCCTAGCGATGCAAACACACACTACTAATCAAATATACTCCTTCTCGACAACAAGTCGGAGGAGGAGAAACCTCTTATAACAATTACAACAGTAATACAAAGTAAAACAAGCAATTACAAATGAAATACAACAAAAGAATACAAAGAAAACTTTACAAATGATCTTTTGAAAGCTTACTTGTTTGGTTGCTTGAGTTGCACTTGGAGACCTTGAGTTGCACTAGCAAATCACCCCAAATCTCCTCAAGGAACCATTGTCAAATCCCTCTCCACGAGTTGCTTTTATAACGTGCATTCGGGATGGATTTCGCCTAGCAGTCGACTGATCGTGACCATCAGTCGACTGCTCTTGTAGTCGTTGTCTCACAACGGCTCGAGCCACGTTGTATAAGTTCCAACGAGTAGACCATCAGTCGACTGATCATGCTCATCAGTCGACTGATCGAGCCATCACTCGACTGTCAAACCCTAATAGTGGACTCGGAAACTTTCTGTCCCTGAAAACTTGACCAGCAGTCAATTGATCACCATATATCGGTCTCGCCAATGATCGCGACCAATGACGATTGGCTAGCTAGGCCATTCTTCTGATCGACTCACATCAGTCGAATGACCATAATATCAGTCAACTGATACACCTCAAACATGAGGTTTTACCCCAAGTATGATGCCCTCATACTTGCTAGACCACCCTTAGCCTAGACCTAAGCCTTCTAGCCATCTCCGTCAGCCTCACGCCTATCGGATCCTTCCAAGTCATCCATGACTTGTTCATTCATACGCTAGCTTTCAAGTGCTTCCATCGGCTATTGTCTTGCTAATGGTGTCTACACTGCCAAGGCACATTGGACTTACGCTGCCAAGACTCACGCTTGGACTTTACGCTGTCAACCATTGGACTTATGCAACCAAGACTCCACCTTTGGACTTTACGCCGCCAATATCAACTCTTGGACTTCCCAAATGCCAAGTACCCATGACTTGGACTTTCACCGCTAAGACTACACCCTTGGACTTACGTGGCCAAGACTACACCCTTGGACTTTCCATGCCAACCCAATGTTGGACTTTCCAAATGCCAAGACTCAAGCTTGGACTTTCCCTTGCCAAGACCCATGCTTGGACTTTCTATGCCAAGTACTCAAGACTTGGACTTTTCCCATGACAATGGTCAAACCATCATCAAACATCAATCATGACCTGGGTCATTGTACCAACAATCTCCCCAACACATTGTCAAATATTAATGTCAAACATCAAAACACTACTCGAGTCAAACTCAAATCTAGTCAATCATGACCTGGGCTGATTGCACCAACAATCTCTCCCTTTTTGATGTTTGACAAAAACCAAACACCTTTGAGTTAGGCCTAAACCCTAACTCAAATCTCCTTACCAATTATCCCAAATTGGTAATCTAAAATTCTGTCCCCCTTTTTGACATACATCAAAAAGGTTCTCTCCCCAAGGAGGTCAATGTCTCATATCCCAATGAGATCTTACAATCTCTCCCTTGGTCCAAAAACACCTAGGATGCCTTCACTCTTCCTAGTGATAAGTCTCATATCACTTAAGAGAGGCTTCCTATAACTCTCCCAATTTCCAAATTGGGCATCTCACATTCTCTCAAAATTCTCCCCCTCATGAGGAAGAACACATCCATCATCCCATGATGGATAACCCCTCTAAAGACTTGCTCTCCCTTGACCATTGCACCAACAATGTCCTTGGAGAGTCCCTAAGCCTATAGGAACACTAAACCATCAAAAATAAGGTTAAAAGTTCAACATTGAACTTTTCCACACCTTAAAATTGATTCATCACCCTAACAACTCTCCTAATCCATATCCAGTGGATTTTCACCCTTTCTAATGTTTTCCAAAGCATATCCTAGGATTATGAGCTAAACATCCTTGGTTACCCGAAATCAGCTCGGACAGTAATCAGTTGACTGCCCTATGTTAGTTATATATGAGAGGTGTCCTAAGGCAATCGCCTTATGATTGTACCATTTATTTGATAAATGAAGATTCACTATTTGAGTATACATGTTTTCATGTATTTGATTGGATCTTAAACTCATTTACTGAATATCCACAATATGATTCACAGCATGAGAGAATTTATGATTGGATCACAAATTGTTAGTATCTCTACATGTGTAATTGTGATATATTGGAATTATCTCTAGTCGATGAATTGATGGATTTGGACACCATCAATTCTGTCGAGACTAGCACGAGGTATACTCTTTAGTGTATCCAAGCAGCTGATTCTCACTGGCTGGAGACATTGTGATGTTCGGAGTTAATCGTGGATGCTAGTTATGGTAACTAGTTCATTGGAGTGACCAGCTGTAAGATTTCAGATGGTTCTCTGCATATATGGATATGTCAATGAAGTTCTTACTACAACTTAAGTGTGATGTTCCTTTGACTTGCGGTATTCAAGTCATCTTGGTCACGAAGACTTATTCTTTGATATCTTAAGTAAGCATCTCTGAGAAGATGTGAACCCGGGATGATTGAGTATAAGTCAAAGTGGCCGAAGGTGTTTAAATAGCCTATAAAGGATTCACCACTCCTTGCGAGGAGAAGTATACCCATGGCCTCTCTTTGGATTGTTACTAAAGTCTTTGGCCAAAGCATTACATGTTTAGAGTAAGGTACTCTTAGATGCATGTGCAGTAACTAGAATCTTTAGGACGAGGAAATGATACTTGAGATAGGTCTGATGTAGTCGACCTAGTGGGGACTGACACTATAGACCATGTCCTAAACCAAGTGGGTATAAGATGCGTAAAGGGAATGGGGCACGATTCATTGTAGATGCTGAAGGGTTTTAGAAGTGGTTCTGGATCAACCGTTGATTTTTTGGTTAATTGGGGATCATGATGTACTACTAGGTGTAACTCATGATCGTTCTATAATTAATGGTTAATTATAGATGTCCAACATAAACCGAGAACCTATTTGATCACACGCACAACGAGCATAATCTAAAGGATTTAAAACGAGCTTGAGAATGAGATTCTCAGATCGAGAGAAACTAGGTTTGGTTGGACCAAACAAGGAGCGAGCATGAAATCATTTCAGTAGCAATGAAAGTGTTTCAGTCGCAATAGAAGAATGAATGGGCTGAGTCTTATGAAGACATGATGGATGAACCAAATTGGTTTGGTTCTAATCCAATGGTGGAGAATAAACAAAAGGGGTTTGGTTTGTTTTAAACGAATGAACCAAAGTTGGTTCAGTTCGTTTTAACTTAAAATAGACCAAATCAATTCGGTTTATTTTAACTTAAGTTATTGGAGCAGGTTAATAGGTTTTGGTTATGAACCAATAACCGTTAGGAGAATGTGTTCTCTATAAAACGTGGCTTAAGGGTTTTTCGTGGATAACTTGTGTGTTGGAAACCCTAGCCACCCAAGCCCTTCTTCTCTCCTTGCCGCCCAACAAGGTTGTCGCCCAACCTTGCTGTCGCCCTCCTTGCTGGACACTGCCACCTACTGCTGTCGGCCTCCAGCTTTTGTCGGCCATCCTCCGGTGACCCTCCTTGGCTCCGGTGACCCTCTATGGCTCCGGTGACCAAGGACTAGCCGACCCTCTCCCTTTGGCCGGCGCCAAGTCCTCCACCAAGTTGTCCAGTTTTTGGACAGCTTGTTTCCTTCTTGTTGGAGCATCATTTGGATGGCGTTTGGAGCTCCAACGGTGACTTTATTGCCGGGGATTGGATCTCCGGTAATCCTTATAGGTGGAGGACCAAGGATTCGTCAATCGGTTGACGAATACCTCTCCGGAGAAGCGAGTTTTGGGGACTCATTTTCAAATCCGAATTTGATTCGGATTGTGATCTTCTCTCGATCACATCGTCTTCGATGTGAGGCTAGTGACTCCTATCCCGACGGTACTCGGCGTGGATATGGATAGAGGCAATTCTAGCGAGAGTTGCTCTGGTTGATGCTATTCTTACTGCACGTGATACGTCAGGTATAACTAGCATAATTTCCTTTTATTGCAAAATTTGAAACTGTGATAATGTCTACACATGTACTATGCATGCGTGTGATGTGTGTATTGTAATAAATTAAATTTATTTCTTTTTAATTCTTCCGCTGTGCACATGTTTACGAAACATGTTCGAACACACTCACCGTGGTGCTGGAAACCCAACAGTGGTATCAGAGCCAAGTTGTGTTTCGACATAATCGTAAAATTGGTTTGCGATAGTTATAATTGAATTTATAGAAATTTTCTACTTTTGGAAAGTTTAGAAGCATTTATGGAAATTTTCTAATTTTAGAAAGTTTAGAAGTGTTTATGGAAATCTTCTACTTTTGGAAAGTTTAGAAGTATTTATGGAAATTAACACTTTATATAAATAAAATAAGTGATTAGATTTAGAAATTTGTTTCCTAATTTAATTATGATTTGATTTGGGAATCAAATCTAAAACATATTTTATTTTCATAAATAGTTTTGACAATTTAGGAAATTTATATCCTAAATTAAATTTAACTTTCCTTAATTAAGACTTTCTATAAATAAAATATGTGATAAGATTTGGAAATTTATTTCCTAATTTAATCATGATTTGATTTGAGGAATAAAATCTCAAACATATTTTATTTTCATAAATAGTTATGACATATAAGGAAATTTTGTACATGACATAATTGTATGTCATGTAATTGCATTAGATGCATATCATTATGTCATATGTGTCGTAACATGTAGATGTATTCCATGTATGTCATGCCTTGTAGATAATAGTTATTTTCATGCAAAGAGGATGAGACATTAAAACCCTTACACAATATTAAAGCCTACACCTTCCATTAATATGTGTTGGGTTTCCGGCACCGCGGCGAGTGTGTGTTCGAACATGTTTCGTAGACATGTGCGCAGCAGAAAAAATAAAAATAATAAATATAATTTATTACAACACACACCACATGCATGCATAATACAATATATGTAGACATAACCATAGTTTCAAATTTTGTAATAAAAGGAAATTTATTCTATGTATACCTGACGTATTACGTGTAGCGGGAACGACATCAACCGGAGCGACCCTCGCTAGAATCGCCTCTATCCGTATCCACGCCGAGTATCTTCGAGATGACTTAACAAAGTCATGAGCCTCGTCTTCGTACGAGTCACTAGCCTCGTGTCGAAGATGATGTGATCAAGAGAAGATCACAATCCGAATCAAAATTCGGATTCAAAATCGAGTCCCCAAAACTCGCTTCTCCGGAGAGGTATTCGTCAACCGTTTGACGAATCCTTCGTCCTCCACCTATGAGGATTACCGGAGATCGAATCCCCGGCAAGGAAGCCACTGTCGGAGCTCCAAACGTCGTCCATATGATGATCCGACAAGAAGGAAACAAGCTGTCTAGAAAATTGGACAACTTTGGTGGAGGATTAGCGCTGGCCAAATAAGGAAGTTAGATGCTCACCTTGTCGCCGGGGCCAAGGAAGATCACCGGAGGGTCGCTAGAGGATCGCCGGCTGAAGCTAGGACGCCGACAACAACTTGGACGGTGGCACAAGAGGTGGGCGGTGGCAAGGGTTTGGGCGCCGACCACAAGAGGAGAGGAGAGGAGGGAGAGGGGCAACAACTTTAGGGTTTTCCAACTCCAAAAGTTATCCACGAAAAACCCTTAAGCCATGTTTTTATAGAGAACACATTCTCCTAATGGTTATTGGTTCATAACCAAAACCCGTTAACTCACTCCAATAACTTAAGTTAAAATAAACCAAACCGCGTTGATCTATTTTAAGTTAAAATGAACCGAACCAACTTTGGTTCATTCGTTTAAAACAAACCAAACCCTTTTGGTTTATTCTTCACCATTGGATTAGAACCAAACCAATTTGATTCATCCATTATGTCTTCGTAAGACACGTCCCATCCACGCTTCCATTGTGACTCAAACGATTTCATGCTCGCTCCATGTTTGGTCCAACCAAACATAGTTTCTCTCGGTCTGAGAATCTCATTCTCAAGCTCGTTTTGAATCCTTCGGATAACGCTCATTGTGCGTGTGACCAAATAGGTTCTCGATTTATGTTGGCTGTCTATAATTAACCATTAATTATAGAATGATCATGAGTGGCACCTAGTAGTACATCATGATCCCCAATTAACCGAAAAGATCAACGGTTGATCCAGAACTATTTCTGAATTCCTTCAGCAGCTACAATGAATCGTGCCTCATTCCCTTCACTCATCTTATACTCACTTGGTTTAGGACATGGTCTATAGTGTCATTCCCCACTAGGTTAACTACGTCACACCTAGCCCAAGTATCATTTCTTCATCCTACGGATTCTAGTTACTGCACATGTATGCAAGAGTACCTTACTCTAAACATGTAATGCTTTGGCCAAAGACTTTAGTAAAAATCTGACGAGAGGCCATAAGTATACATCTCCTCGCAAGGAGTGGTGAATCCTTTATAGGCTATTCAAACACCTTCGATCACTTCGACTTATTCCCAATCATCCCGGGTCCACATCTCCTCAGAGATGCTTGCTTAAGATATAAAAGCATAAGTCTTCATGATCAAGATGACTTGAATACCGCAAGTCAAAGGAACATCGCACTTAAGCTACAGTAAGAACTTCATTGACATATCTATATATGCAGAGAACCATATGAAGTCTTACAGCTGGTCACTCCAATGAACTAGTTACTATAACTAGCATCCAAGATTAACTCCGGACATCACAATGTCTCCAGCCAGTGAGAATCAGCTGCTTGGATACACCAAGAAGTATACCTCGTGCTAGTCTTGACAGAATTGATGGTGTCCCAATCCATCAATTCATCGGCTAGGGATAATTCTAATACATCACAATTACACATGTAGAGATACTCACTAGTTGTGATCCAATCACAAATTCTCTCATGCTGTGAATCGTATTGGGGACATTCAGTAAATGAGTTTAAGATCTAATCAAATACATAAAAACATGTATACTCAAATAGTGAATCTTCATTTATCATATAAATGGTTCAAACATAAGGCAATTGCCTTAAGACATCTCTCATATATTACTAACAAACTCCCACTTGGCCTAATGTCAATCGCTACGGTATCCAATACCATAAGCTCTAACATGACCCTCAAACTTAATTTGAGGTAATGTCTTAGTCAAAGGATCCACTAAGTTCCTTTCAGTGGGGATCTTCTCGATTTGTATTTCCTTCCTACTTATGATCTCTCTGATCAAATGATAATGGTGAAGCACATGTTTGGATCATTGATGAGACCACATCAAGTTCAGAGATAAAATTCTTGATCCAAACCGCTTCTTTTGCTGCTTCCAAAGCTGCAATGTATTCTGCCTTAGTGGCAGAATCCGCTATAGTGTCAAGCTTGGAAACTTTCCAACTTATTGCGCCTCCATTCCAGGTGAATACATACCTAGACTGAGACATGGAATCATCCTTGTCTGTCTGGGAGCTGGCATCCGTATACCCACGTATCACTATGTACCCTTCTCCATATATTAGGAACGCATCCTTAGTTCTTCTTAAGCACTTAGGATCGTCTTAACAGTCGCCCAATAATCTATTCTTGGATCAGACTGGTATATGCTCGTGACACTCAGAGCATACGATACATCGGGCCTCGTACATAACATAGCATACATGATAGATCCTATTGTGGACGCATAAGAAATCTTACTCATGCAAATCCTCTCGTCTTCTGTGCGCGGACACATAGACTTCGAAAGGTGTATCCCATGCCTGATGGGTAGGAAACCTTTCTTGGATTCCGACATGCTAAACCTCTTTAGCACTCGGTCTATATATGTAGACTGCGAAAAACCAAGCAACCGTTTCGATCTATCTCTATAGATCTTAATCCCTAAGGTGTAGGTTGCTTCTCCCAGGTCTTTCATGGAGAATGTCTTGGACAACCAAATCTTAACCGACTGTAAGACAGAAATATCGTTTCCTATAAGTAATATGTCATCGACATACAATACTAGGAACACGATTGCATTCCCACTAACCTTCTTGTACACACAAGGTTCATCTGGATTTTGTGAGAAATCAAACTTTTTTGATTGTCTCATCAAAATGGATATTCCAGCTCCTGGATGCTTGCTTCAATCCATATATGGACCGTCACAATTTGCATACCTTGGTTTTATCAACCGATGTGAAACCCTCAAACTGTATCATATACACATCCTCGAGCAGGTTTCCATTAAGGAAAGTTGTTTTCACATCCATCTGTCATATCTCATAATCATAATGAGCCGCTATGGCTAGGAGCATCCGAATGGATTTAAGCATAGCTACAGGCGAATAGGTTTCGTCATAATCAACACCTTGCTTTTCACGATATCCTTTCGCCACTAATCTAGCCTTATAGGTAATCACATTAGCATCCATGTCGATTTTCTTCTTGAAAACCCACTTGCACCCTATAGGCTTAATGCCTTCGGGTGAGTCAACCAAGTTCTAAACTTGGTTTTCATACATGGAATCCATTTCCGACTTCATGGCTTCAAGCCACTTATCCCTTTCTGAACTTTTCATAACTTCTTCATAACTGGTAGGCTCCTCATCATCAATGAGTAACACGTCGTTCGATTCACTTATGAAAAATCCATATTTCTCAGGAATATTGCGTGCTCTACCAGATCTACGAAGATGTGGTATCTCAATAGGTCCAGCCGATGGCTCATCACTATGAGTGATTGACTGTGATGCTTCACCAGGTATCTCATCAATGTCTATTTGAGTCTCTCAAGCCTCTTCAAGCTCAACGACACTCCCACTATTTTCTTGCAAGAGAAACTCTTTCTCTAGAAACACAACATGCCATGAAACAAACACCTTTTGTTCCACAAGATGATAGAATTGGTAACCCCTTGTTTCCTTAGGATATCCAATAAATAGACATTTATCAGACTTAGCATCCAATTTGTCTGATACAGTCCGCTTCACATAAGCAGGATAACCCCATATCTTCAAGTAAGATACATGAGGTTTCTTACTATTCCATATCTTATATGGAGTAGTAGAGACTACCTTGGTTGGCATTCTGTTTAACAAGTAAACAACTGTCTGAAGTGCATAGCCCCAAAAGGACTTGGGAAGATTCGCATGATTCATCATTGACCTGACCATGTCCAATAAGGTCCGGTTATGCCTCTTAGATACACCATTATGCTGTGGTGTATATGGCGGAGTCCATTGAGATAATCTAGAAACTCTTGACTTAAGTATTCACCACCTCGATCCGATCGAAGTATTTTAATATTCTTGTCATGTTGTTTCTCTACTTTATTTCTGAATTCTTTGAACCTTTCAAAAACTTCAGACTTGTGTTTCATCAAGAACACATACCCAAACAGTGAGTGATCATCGGTGAAGGTAATGAAGTAGCTATAGCCTCCCAAAGCTTGAGTTGTCATAGGTCCACATACATTAGTATGTATTAGACCTAGCAACTCTCCCACTCGTTCACCTTTTCTTGTAAAAGGTAACTTAGTCATCTTGCCTTTTAAGCATGATTCGCATGTATTGCATGAATCCAATTCAAACGATTCTAGAATTCCACATCGGTGTAATTCGGACATGTGTTTCTTGCTTGCATGGCCAAGACGACAATGCCACATGTAGGAGTCTAATTGATTATCCTTTCGAGCACACTTGTTGCTCGCTTCGATATTGAAAATGTCATTGGATACGTCCAACGTATAAATACCATTGCTCAAAGTTCCAGTCCCATAAAGAACGTCATTCAAAGTTATGTAACAACAATTGTTACTAAAAGTTAAATGATACCCATTTCTATTTAAACAAGAAATATAAATGATGTTCTTTATCAACGAAGGAACATAAAAGCAATTGTCTAGTTCTAAGACAAGTCCTGTAGGGAGTTTCAACAAATATGTTCCGATGGCGAGTGCAGCAACCTTTGCTCCATCCCCAACACATAAATTTGACTCTCCCTTGATGAGTCTTCTTCTATTCCTTAGCCCATGTATGTCATTACATATATGTGAGCCACACCCAGTATCCAATACCCAAGTGTCTGAGGAAAAAGAATGACAATCAATAACGAAGATATCTAAAGAAGATGGGGCATCTGATGCCTTATTCTTCTTCACGAACTCAAGATAAATCTTGCAGTTTCTTCGCCAATGGCCCTCTTTTCCATAATGATGGCAAATGCCCTTTTGAGCTGGTTATGCCTTTTTAGCCTTTTTCTTCTTCCCCTTATGTTGTTCCTTTGACTTCCTCTTAGAACCTTTCTTCGAGGAATCAACTAACAACACCATCCCCTGCTCATGCTTCACAGAAGGCTCCACAGTCTTCAACATGTTGAGTAGCACCACAGATGAATCTTCTTGCATCTCAGAGGTGAAGAGGAGCTTGGAGACTTCGAACCTTTCGAATCTCACTTGCTCATTAACCAAATCATAAAGATGAAAGACTATGGTATGAGCATCCATATGCTCATGCTGCTTCCGCAACCCAGGTATAATCGCGGCTAGCATAATGCAACTCGCCAATTCAGAATCACTCACATCTTTCTGATAGGCCAACAATTGGTCCAGAGTTGCGTTATCACTAGGATGGGTGGGAAGAGACTCTTCGAGGACATAAACAAGCTTTTCCACCTTGAGAACAATTCTCAAGTTTCTAAGCCGGTCCAAGAAGTTCGATCAGTCAATTTATTTGAATTCAAAATAGAGCGCAAATTCAAAGACATCATGATCAAGCGATTAATCTAGAAATACAAATCAAGCATATATGAGAAAATGATTTTAAAATGCATCAATATACATTCATAAATTCCATTCATTTTTTCTAATTTCAAAAACCCCAAAATCACTTCAGGAGATCGTAGGTCTATCTCCGAATGGGCTGATATCCATCATAGATATGTACAACCTTGGAGAGAGTCCAACAAACCATTCATAGCTACAATTGTAGGTATCAAATATACCGATTGCACATCACATATATGCAACTATCACAATATGCTATCAACTAATTGAATGTTCACACATACATCGGGTTGTTAACTGATTAACAAGTATGCATCATATGCATAGCACCCAACTTCACCTCCCTTCACATCGACCTTGGAGAGAGTCCAATAAGCCGATGCTCCAGGTTAAAGTCAACTCATTAAACGAGAAATAGTTTTAATATAGTTAGAGCGCATTCAACCAATTAGCCCAGCTTGGAGAGAGTCCAACAACCAAAGCTAACGATTGACCTCTGACTCTTACCATATTAGTATTAAACTATTCCATGGTTTGAACATGTTCGGGTTTGAGTCGAGCTTGGAGAGAGTCCAACAACCCAAACAAGAAACAGAACTCTGGTTCTAACTATATTAATGGAAGGTGTAGGCTTTAATATTGAGTAAGGGTTTTTATGTCTCATCCTCTTTGCATGCAAATAACTATTATCTACATGACATGACATACATGACATACATCTACATGTCACGACATGCATGACATAATGATATGCATCTAATGCAATTAAATGGCATACAATTATGGCATGTACAAAATTTCCTTATATGTCATAACTATTTATGTAAATAAAATATGTTTGAGATTTGATTCTTCAAATCAAATCATGATTAAATTAGGAAATAAATTTCCAAATCTAATCACATATTTTATTTGTGGAAAGTATTGATTGAGGAAACTCAAATTTAATTTAGGAAACAAATTTCTTAAATTGTCAAAACTATTTATGGAAATTAAATATATTTAAGATTTGATTCCCAAATCAAATCATGATTAAATTAGGAAACAAATTTCCAAATCTAATCAAATATTTTATTAATAGAAAATTTTAATTTCCATAAATACTTCTAACTTTCCAAAAATAAAAGATTTCTATAAATACTTCTAGACTTTCCAAAATTACAAATTTCCATAAATACTTCTAACTTTCCAAAAGTATAAAATTTCCATAAATACAATTACGACTATCGCAAAACAATTTTATGATTATGTCGAAACACAACTGCTGGGTTTCCGACACCGCGGCGAGTGTGTGTTCGAACATGTTTCATAAACATGTGCGCAGCGGAAGAAATAAAAATAATAAATCTAATTTATTACAACACACACACCACACACATGCATAGTACAACATGTGTAGACATAACCATAGTTTCAAATTTTGCAATAAAGGAAATTTATTCTCATTATACGGCGTATCACGTGTAGCGGGAACGACATCAACCGGAGTGACCCTCGCTAGAATCGCCTCTATCCGTATCCATGCCGAGTATCTTCGGGATGACTTCACAAAGTCACGAGCCTCGTCTTCGTACGAGTCACTAGCCTCGTGTCGATGACGATGTGATCAAGAGAAGATCACAATCCGAATCAAAATTCGGATTCAAAACCGAGTCCCCAAAACTTGCTTCTCCAGAGAGGTATTTGTCAACCGTTTGACGAATCCTTCTTCCTCCACCTATGAGGATTACCGGAGATCGAATCCCCAGCAAGGAAGCCGCTGTCAGAGCTCCAAACGTCGTCAAAACAATGCTCCGACAAGAAAGAAACAAGCTGTCCAGAAAACTGGACAGCTTTGGTGGAGGATTAGCACTGGCCAAATAAGGAAGATAGATGCTCACCTTGTCGCCGGGGCCAAGGAAGATCACCGGAGGGTCGTCGGAGGATCGCCGGGTGAAGCTTGGACGCCGACAACAACTTGGACAGCAGCACAAGGGGTGGGCGGCGGCTAGGGTTTGGGCGCTGACCACAAGAGGAGAGGAGAGCAGGGAGAGGGGCGGCAACTTTAGGGTTTTCCAACACCAAAAGTTATCCACGAAAAACCCTTAAGCCATGTTTTTATAGAGAACACATTCTCCTAACGGTTATTGGTTCATAACCAAAACCCGTTAACCAGCTCCAATAACTTAAGTTAAAATAAACCAAACCGTGTTGGTCTATTTTAAGTTAAAACGAACCGAACCAACTTTGGTTCATTCGTTTAAAAAAAAACAAACCCTTTTGGATTATTCTTCACCATTGGATTAGAACAAAACCAATTTGATTCATCCATTATGTCTTCGTAACACACGGTCCATCCACGCTTCCATTGCGACTGAAACGATTTCATGCTCGCTCCATGTTTGGTCCAACCAAACCTAGTTTCTCTCGGT
The DNA here is from genome assembly GCA_025175895.1 of Wurfbainia villosa. Lineage (NCBI taxonomy): Eukaryota > Viridiplantae > Streptophyta > Magnoliopsida > Zingiberales > Zingiberaceae > Wurfbainia > Wurfbainia villosa. The sequence goes on along the minus strand of CM045996.1, from coordinate 77,092,768 downwards.
CTGAGAATCTCATTCTCAAGCTCGTTTTAAATCCTTCGGATTACGCCCGTTGTGCGTGTGACCAAATAGGTTCTCGGTTTATATTGGCCGTCTATAATTAACCATTAATTATAGAACGATCATGAGTGGCACCTAGTAGTACATCATGATCCCCAATTAACCGAAAAGATCAACGGTTGATCCAGAACTATTTCTGAAACCCTTCAGCAACTACAATGAATCGTGTCTCATTCCTTTCACTCATCTTATGCCCACTTGGTTCAGGACATGGTCTATAGTGTCAGTCCCCACTAGGTTGACTACGTCACACCTAGCCCAAGTATAATTTTCTCGTCCTACGGATTCTAGTTACTGCACATGTATCCAAGAGTACCTTACTCTAAACATGTAATGCTTTGGCCAAAGACTTTAGTAACAATCCGACGAGAGGCCATGGGTATACATCTCCTCGCAAGGAGTGGTGAATCTTTTATAGGCTATTCAAACACCTTCGATCACTTCGACTTATTCCCAATCATCCCGGGTCCACATCTCCTCAAAGATGCTTGCTTAAGATGTCAAAGCATAAGTCTTCATGATCAAGATGACTTGAATACCGCAAGTCAAAGTAACATCGCACTTAAGTTGCAGTAAGAACTTCATTGACATATCTATATATGCAGAGAACCATATGAAGTCTTACAGCTGGTCATTCCAATGAACTAGTTACCATAACTAGCATTCACGATTAACTCCAGACATCACAATGTCTCCAGCCAGTGAGAATCAGCTGCTTGGATACACCAAGGAATATACCTCATGCTAGTCTTGACAGAATTAATGGTGTCCCAATCCATCAATTCATTGACTAGGGATAATTCCAATACATCACAATTACACATGTAGAGATACTCACTAGTTATGATCCAATCACAAATTCTCTCATGCTGTGAATCATATCGGAGACATTCAGTAAATGAGTTTAAGATCTAATCAAATACATGAAAACATGTATACTCAAATAGTGAATCTTCATTTATCATATAAATGGTTCAAACATAAGGTGATTGCCTTAGAACATCTCTCATATATTACTAACAATATGGTTGGAACCAGAGTTTTGTTTCTTGTTTCGGTTGTTGGACTCTCTCCAAGTCCTACAAGCCATAGAATAGTTTAATACTAATATGGTAAGAGTCTGAGGTCAATCGTTAGCTTTTGTTGTTGGACTCTCTCTAAGCCGGGCTAATTGGTTGAATGCGCTCTGACCATATTAAAACTATTTCTCAATTAATGGGTTGGCTTTAACCTGGAGCATCGACTTGTTGGACTCTCTCCAAGGTCGATGTGAAGGGAGGTGAAGTTGGGTGTTATGCATATGATGCATACTTTTTAATGAGTTAACAACCCAATATATGTGTGAACATTCAATTAGTTGATAGCATATTGTGATAGTTGCATATATGTGATATGCAATCGGTATACTTGATACCTACCATTATAGCTATGAATGGCTTGTTAGACCCTCTCCAAGGTTGTTCATATCTATGTTGGATATCAGCCCATTCGGAGATGGACCTACGATCTCCTGAAGTGATTTAGGGGTTTTAAAATTTGAAATGAATGGGATTTTTTAAATGTATGTTGATGTATTTTTCCATCTTTCTCATATATGCTCGATTTGTATTTCTAGATTAATCGTTTGATCATGATGTATTTGAATTTGCACTCTATTTTGAATTCAAATAAATTGACTAGGCCAAACTTCTTGGACTGGCTTAGAAACTTGAGAATTGTTCTCAAGGCGGAAAAGCTTGTGTATGTCCTCGAAGAGCCTCTTCTCGCCCGTCCTAGTGATGATGCAACTCTGGACCAATTGTTGGCCTTTCAGAAATATGTGAGTGATTCTGAACTAAGTGAGTTGCATCATGCTAGCCGCGATGATACCCGAGCTGTGGAAGCAGCATGAGCATATGGATGCTCATAACATAGTCTTTCATTTTTATGAGTTGTTTGATGAGCAAGTGAGATTCGAAAGGTTCGAAGTCTCCAAGCTCCACTTCACCTCTGAGGTGCAAAAAGGTTCATCTGTGGTACTGCTCAACATGCTGAAGACTGTGGAGCCTTTTGTGAAGCATGAGCAGGGGACAGTGTTGTTAGTTGATTCCTCGAAGAAAGATTCTAAGAGGAAGTCAAAGGAACAACTGAAAGGGAAGTAGAAAAAGGCTAAAAAGGCAGAACTAGCTCAAAAGGGCACTTTCCATCATTATGGCAAAGAGGGCCATTGGCGAAGAAACTACAAGATTTATCTTGAGTCCGTGAAGAAGAATAAGGCATCAGATGCCCCATCTTCTTCAGATATCTTCGTTATTGATTGTCATTCTATTTCCTTAGACACTTGGGTATTGAATACCGGGTGTGGTTCACATATATGTAATAGCATACATGGGCTAAGGAATATCAGAAGACTCGTCAAGGGAGAGTCAAATTTACATGTTAGGAATTGAGCAAAGGTTGCTGTACTCGACATCGGAACATATTTGTTGAAACTCCCTACAGGACTTGTCTTAGAACTAGACAATTTCTTTTATGTTCCTTCGTTGATAAAGAACATCATTTCGATTTCTTGTTTAAATAGAAATGGGTACCATTTGACTTTTAGTAACAATTGTTGTTACATAACTTTGAATGGCGTTCTTTATGGGACTTGAACTTTGAGCAATGGTATTTATATGTTGGACGTATTCAGTGACATTTTCAATATCGAAGCGAGCAATAAGAATGCTCGAAAGGATAATCAATTAGACTCCTACATGTGGCATTGTCGTCTTGGCCATGCAAGCAAGAAACGCATGTCCGAATTACACCGATGTGGAATTCTGGAATCGTTTGAATCTGATTCTTTCAATACATGCGAATCATGCTTAAAAGGAAAGATGACCAAGTTACCTTTTACGGGAAAAGGTAAACTAGTGGGTGAGTTGCATAGTCTAATACATAGGGATGTATGTGGTGTTAGAGCAATCAACCCGTGATATGGTTTTGATGTGTGTGGCAAAGGGTTTAAGTTAGGATGATTAGGATTTGATATGTGCATTTGAGTCTTGCAGGACTTAGTAATTCCCACATGGAGCATTGGCGAGTTTCACCTCTCATGACTCGGTCCTTGAGTCAGTGAAGGATAGCTTTGCGGAAGCTATGCGCTTGGAGCATCCGAGGGACCGCCGGATGAGGAGCATTGGAGTGAAGCTGGAGGAAGTAGACTTACGTGAGGCGCGAAGGATGGTGCGAGCCATGCGCTTAGCGCATCGAGGATGTGGTCGGACGAAGACAACTTCAAAGCGAGGACTTCAAGGAATGAGAGTGGCGAATATAACCCGAGAAGGGGTAGTGCGCTTAGGTGAAACTTGGCCCGCTAAGCGTCGGATGTGATTTCTAGACATCAATCGATTTGCCATGTCATGGCGATCCACTACTCTCGTCATTGTGACTCGACTTGTATTGAGTCTAGTTCATGTGCCAGCGATGACTACCATGGATTGGCGGTTGATTCTTTGAGACTACCGATCGTGATGAAAGCATCAGTCGACTAGTGGCAAGGGTTTCGGGCATAGAATGGTGAGCAGTCGAGTGCTCGCTTCCGGCACTCTACTGATAGCTCCATCAGTCAACTGATGGGAAAATCAGTCGACTGATGTGGGAGCCATTGGTTGGAATCCAACATGGAAGAAGCCATTATTGGACAACGACTACAAGATCAGTCGACTGATCGGGGCATCAATCGACTGCTGCTATTAACGGGAAGAAATTCCCTTTCTCTATAAAGAGAAGGGGTGAGAGACTTTGAGGGCCTAATGCTTGAACTCCTAACAACTCTCAAAGTGCCCTAAACGTTTCCCACTCTTCTTACTTGCTATTATTCCAATCTATTGTAAGAAGAGAGATTGTAAGAAAGGTTACCTCCACCTAGCTTGGTGCAAAGGAGAGAATAGTGAAAGCTTGAGGCGTGATTCACCTTGGACGAATCGGACCGTGGATTAGCGGCGAGGCCGTGAACCACGTTACATTGTGGTGTTAGCGTTTGTGCTTTCTTTCCTTTACTTTTCTTTGTCTTAATTGTTTACATTAGTATATTCTGCTTGCACTAATAGTGTTTGTAGAGAGCAATCAACGAACGAATTCCATCTGCGTACACGAAAGGCTATTCACCCCCCTCTAGCCGGCCAACATCGTTCCTACAAGTGGTATCAGATCCAAGTCGCTTGTCGAGGACTAACCACCGCAACAAGCACTTCATCAAGAGATGGTCGGCTCAAATATTCATCCGTCGAAGTTCGAGGGGGAATTCACTTGGTGGAAGAAGCGAATGGAGGTATTTTTCGAAATCGATTTCGAAATTTTGTTAATAATGAAAAATGGTTTCGAGATACCTAGGAATGAAGAAGGGGAGCCATTGGAGAAATCAAGGTGGAGTAAGAGGAAAAGGGAAGAGTACTTGGCGAACTCAAAAGCCAAATATCACCTCTACAACGTACTCCCCCAACAAGAAGTAAACCGGATTGGAGAGTGAGCAAGTGCTAAAGAGATGTGGGAGAAGCTAGTAGAGCTTCATGAAGGTACCTCGGAGGCCAAGCTTGCAAGGAGAGACCTCCTCCGCTCCCAAGTCCCAACTATCAAATATCAAACTTGAAAAGGGAGAAAAGGTAACTTCATTACATTCTAGGTTTAAAGAGATTTTAATTGGGCTAACAAGTGTAGGAGAAAGACTTTCGAACTGGGACATGCTTATGAAAGCAATCGACGCTTTTCCCCGGTCATCAAAATGGAGCTCAATGGTGGACTCCTTCTACATGTCAAAGAATTTAGAAGTGAGCACACTTGAGGAATTCTTCTCAACCATGGAGCTCCACGAAACAATGCTTGAAGGAATGAGTGAAGAATCAAGTATCAAGCCATCAAGAGGAGTAGCCTTAGTAGTCAACAAGGGGAAGAAGAAAAAGATGGAGACTTCTTCCTCCTCTGATGAAGCATCCTCTTCCTCCTCCATGGATATAGAAGAAGCATACATGGTAAGGAAGGTAAGACATGCTTTAAAGGTTTTAAATTTAACAAATCTCATGATAGGGGGAAAAGACCAAGGAGGAAAATAATTTGCTACAATTGCCAACAAGAGGGACACATAAGAGATAATTGTCCACTCTTGACCAAGAGCAAAGAAGAGAGGAGAAAGAAAGAAGAAAAGAAGAAAAAGGGGAGCAAGAAGAAGGAAGAAGAGAAGAAAACCAAGGAGAAAGGGAAGACAAAAGCACTCAAAGCAAGGACATGGGATGATCCCTCTTCTTCATCATCATCATCCAAAGAAGAAGAACATGTCTACTCAAATCTTGCCCTAATGACATTTGATGACCTAGACACCTCCTCCTCCGAGCAAGAAGAAAGAAGCACTAGTGAAGGGGGAGCTTCATCGTCATCATCATCGGAATCGGAGGAAGTAGACATGGAGACTATGGTAACGAATATATCACCAAATAAAATAGTTTCTATGATTTCTAGCCTTACTAAGGATTTATTTAGGGCTAAGAAAAAGAATAAAAGCATGCTAGATCAAATTAAGGCCTTAGAAAATAAATTCAAACAAGCATGTTTAAATGTTAATAATGATGATGCATGCTCACATGACTATATGCCTTTTGATGTTAATGATGCATGCATTGAAGAAAATAGAGCTTTAAGAGAGAAAGTAGATCATTTAACCAAGGCCCTAGAAAAATTCACCATAGGCTCCAACACCCTTAATATGATTATAGGGAGCCAAAGAGAAAGCTTTAATAAGAAAGGCCTAGGATATAAGGAAAATAAAAATGAAAAGGCCTATAAATGTTTAATTGCTAGGGGTCAAGATAAAAAGAAAACAATTGCTAGAAAATGGATCCCTAAGGAATTTTTAGTGAACCCCATAGGAAAGAATTTGTTTTGGGTTCCTAAATCCATCTTTAAGGGTTAGGAAAACCCTAGGATAGTCAACCATATGGACTTTACTTATATAATTATTTGGTTGACTTAGGATGGCGGGACCTAATTTTTGAAATAGTGTTGGGTGATGATAATGCACCCATAAATAGTTTAAATCATGCTCAACACTTAGTGTTATATATGTTGACACTTATGACCTATAAATTTTTAGCATAGTGTTGGGTGATGATAATGTGCCCATAAATTGATAATAATGCTTAAATCATGATAGTTAATGTAATTGTTATATATGTTTACAATCATGATTTATAATCTTGATATTTGATAGGTAATCAAGGGCAATAAGGTTTTAAATCATGCCTTGGGTAATACTTGACTTATTATCATGATTTTATACCTAATGCATGATTACAAATTGATGAATACATTAGTTTCATGATCATATTGTGAAATCAATACATATATGTCTTTATGATCATGTAGTATGCTAGGATGATACTTAACCTTGTGTAAAATTGCATGAAATAAAAGGTTAAGTATATACAAATACCTTAGGTACATCTCACACTCACCATAGGCTACTTTGATTGAAAACTTAGCATGGGTGAGATGATAGGATGATACTAATGATCCACTAATGACTATGGCATTTAGATGGTCATTTAAAGTATCAAAATAACAATAATAGACCAATCATGGGGAAGACTTATGTTTAATTCATAGACATATTGCCCAAAGATCATGGTTGGATATTTCAAATGTTTTGAAAATCATTTCTTGTTTCATAAACCAAATTTTCATGTTTTGAAAAGCTTCAAGGCAAAAACTAAGCTTTGAAATTGATACAAACCTTAGATATTTTCCAACTTTTGAGATTTTGCCTAATTTCCAAAAATATAATGATTTTTCATGGAAAACTAGTTTTCATTGATAAAGACACTTACAAGAAATGTGTTCCCCAAATTTCATGATTTTTCAAATTTTATAGAATTTTTAATGCATTTCTGAAATTCATCCCGAAAATTAAAAATCCTGAAATCAAAGTGCCAGTCGACTGGTAGTCTAAACCAGTCGACTGATCGACTGAAAACATGGCCAGTAACCCTTTTTATCAGATTTTAAGGCATGTTTTGGTATTTTGTTTCTCTCTAGACTTGATGTCATGCTTGCATAACTTAGTTTAATCTTTTTGATGGTGTCAAAGGGGAAGAAATATGTATGTTTAAGTAAGTTATATTAAGGGGGAGAGTTGATAATCATGTTTATTCACATGCTTTCTTTCCTTAATATTTTTATCAAATGTTTACCTAACTTAAACAGATTGCCACACATCAAAAAAGGGGAGATTGTCAGGGCAATCAACCCGTGATATGGTTTTGATGTGTGTGGCAAAGGGTTTAAGTTAGGATGATTAGGATTTGATATGTGCATTGGAGTCTTGCAGGACTTAGTAATTCGCACATGAAGCATTGACGAGTTTCACCTCTCATGACTCGGTCCTTGAGTAAGTGAAGGATAGCTTTGCGGAAGTCGTGCACTTAGAGCATCCAAGGGACCGCCGGACGAGGAGCATTGGAGTGAAGCGGGAGGAAGTAGACTTCAGGGCGAGACACGAAGGATGGTGCTGCAGAGTCGTGCGCTTGGTGCATCCGAGGGACGCAGTCGGACGAAGACAACTTCAAAGGCGAGGGACTTCAAGGAATGAGAGTGAGCGAATGTAACCTGGGAAGGGGTAGTGCGCTTAGGTGAAACTTGGCCAATTCGCTAAGTGTCGGATGGGATTTCCCGACATCAGTCGACTGCTGATGTGTTATTTTCCGCAAGTGCACGGTTGTCGTCAAGTAATAAAAATATCGATCCCACAGGGATTGGAACAATTACCGAATGATCGTGATACCAAGTTATCTAGTAAATCGATTATTGGTTTAAGCAAAGAAACTGAGTAGTCAATAACAACGAATGAGAAGAACGAGCTAAAAGTCAAGAGTTGAGGAAAATCTCAGGATATGGGTTTCACCACGTCAACGATTTATAAGGTGATTTAATTCTTTCCTACCCCTAGTAGAGTTGTTTTGATGGAACCTATCCTAAGGTAAATCAACGGCCCCTTTCGAGGTCTACGCTAACTGTACCTATCAAACTCAACTTACCTGTCACGGTGTTCGAGCATAGGGGATCATAATCAGCTAAGGGGACCTGTCACGAGACCCCTGCAAACCTCCCTAGTCTTGCCTCCGTTACCTGGTAAAAACTGGATTTGATAGATCCATTAAGTCCATAAGAGTTCCGCTAGAGTCAAATTTCCTTTTCACGGTAGGTTTGCACACGGGACCATAATCAGCTAAGGGGACCTGTCACGAGACCCCCGCAAGCCCTCATAGATACACTACCGCTACTTGACAGGAGTTATTCCCTAGTTGATTCTGGGTTTCGGGAACTCGGGTTCACCGTTAGGTACTTCCCCTTAGCTCCTTAGGTTTATCAATAAGAATCCAAAAGAACCAGATCAAAACAAACAATAGTTCGAGTAGTATAGATTATATCATCCATCATAAATCGTCAAGGGCTACTCCCCCATCCTAAGATTACAAGACACTACTCCATAGTCTGACAAGAGTTGCTAGAGAAAGAAAATACAATACTGGATGCCATCTGCGTTCCTCTGCCGACTCCTTCTCTTTTGCTTCTTCTGTTGTCGATCCCTTTGCCGTCTTCTGTCCTCCTTTTTGACCATCCGCCGTCCTCTTTAGGGTTAGAATATCTTCTCTTTTATAGCTTTGGCCACCTCTTCAATTAAGGCAATAGATTTCCCTTTAATTCAGACGAAGATCCTGATTGCTCGCAGAAAAGGAATCCTGGAGTCAGGCCAACACGCCCGTGCCACATGAGGGCACAGGCGTGTCGCTGGTTTCCCACAGGGCGTGTTACGGTTTGAACTGGGGCGTGTCGCGGCTGCACTAGGGCGTGTCGGCTGCTGGAATCACTGACACGGGCGTGTTGTTCTTTGACTCGGGCGTGTCGTCCGCTGGTTCTCATGACACAGGCGTGTCGATTCCCAACACGGCTGTGTTGTTTTGATACGCCTTCTTCTTTGCCCTGTTAACACAAAAACACCCAAAAGCAGTCTCTTCTTCCCAAAATATGCTAAACTTAACTGAATCATGATAAAATACATGCCTAGGATATGAAATGAGATAAAATGCACATATATAAAGTAGTGAAAACATAGCATGATTTACACACATCAAAATCCCCTAGTCTTAAACTTTTGCTTGTCCTCAAGCAAAGAAAACTCAAAAGACAACTTATTTGTGGGAATACTAGACACCATCCAGAAGTATACAATCTGATCTTAATCTTTTCAAATCATTTCTAGTTGCCAAGTTTGAAAGATCCCTATATAGTGCACGTGAAAAGTTGGACTAAAGTCATTGGACACCAATTCGGATTTGCCATTCCTTCTATCGTAGAGCATTCTTATTTCCGGCATAGAGGCACTTACCTGCCTTAATGCATGGATCATTCTTACCTATCATCAAAAGGTCTCAAAGGAGCACTTTCTAAGAAGAGAGAAGGAAAGGAATTATAGAGAGCATTTCCCCAGTAACTAGTTAGTCTCAAAGGGGCACCTTTTAGGTGTTTCCCCAGTAACTACTTGGTCTCAAAGGGGTGCTTGAAAACAATTCCAGTCATTTTTTTTTTTTAAACATACTTCTAGTGAAAGTGTTTCTCCAGTAACCAAGTTGCGCAGGTAAGTCTCCAATGGAAAATCGGGTACTCGTCCGATATGGGGGGTTTAAATCTTTTCTTTGGATACCTCAGACCTATAGACCGTGTTAGAGGTGAAATAGGGTTCTTATCAAATAGGCAAAAAGGAATTTCATGATCTGACCAATGTTCAGTTGTATTACGCTAGATGATATAAAAATGCACTGTTATGATATATGAAAAGATGCAAATAAAATAGCAATAACCAAACTAAAAATCTAAGTAGAAACGGCATAAGCAGTAACGGATGTGCATCAAAACTCACAAAATAGTTGACGGTGGTCAATGGTCATCGTCTTCGCTACTAGCATCCTCCTCTGCCCACCTACGTCGCTGCTCCTAGTAAAACTCCCGGGACTCTTGTCGAAATCTATCATCATCTTCCCTCCGGGCGGACTCAGCAGTGAAAAACTCATCAGCTCTCCTGTAAAAATCAGCTGCCCTATCCAAATGTTGTGTCACCATGCGATGGTGCTCCTCTGTAGCTTGGGCATACCGATCCCACACACCAATGTGCGAGGTATGCTCGACCCTAAATGCTTCGAATGATGATCGGAATCCTGAAAAATCAAAAGAAGAGTACCTGCGTAAACATTGTCGGAGGAAACCGTGGGGTTCGAGTCGAATATGATGGCTCGGGGTCTATGTGTGATGGCTCCCTAGCTGGGGGTGATGGAGCATGGGCAGTGGGGGTAGGAAAGGGTTCCTGAACATCTCTAAAAAGCCAATTGGATGAATTACGTACAGTCATCCGCTCAGGGTTCGAAAGAGGAATTTTAATTCCATTTCTTAACACCAAACGATATCCCTCGTCACATGCCTCAATCATCTTCATATTTATACAAGCATCCAAATCCAATCTAGGGCTAGCAGGACAATATTCAAGGTCATCCAAATCACATCCTAAGGCTACAAAGAATCCTAGTGATAATACCCCTATGACTATGACTCGGATGGGCTATTACTAACCTTAACTAAATGCCTAACCATATGGGCTCCAGAATCAATCTTAACTTCATTTAGCATGGCCCATAAAAATTGTAACTCACTCTGCCTAGCCACCCCTGCACTATCATATCTCCCTGAGATTGTATTAGCCATGAATCTAAGGAGATAACGGAAAGTAGGATTAGGGATGTTAAATGATTTGGATCTAGATGCATCGTAAGGGTGAGGGTCATCAGAAATTAATCTCCAAAATTGATGATCAATAAAATGTCTATGAATTTGCCTCTCCCTCTAGGAAAATCAAATATCATATTAAAATCACTTAGAGAAAGGGTAAATTCATGGTTCATTAATCTAAATTTTATTTTTCCTTCCTCACAATCCTTTCCTTGCAGTATTTCAGCGGACAGGGAGCTAAGGAATTCAAGAGTGATGCTAGGGTAAGTAAGGTGATGGTGTGTGATAAACTCGGTCCAGCCTATCCTATTTGTTAACCAAGTTATGTCATCTCTTAACCCTAAGGTGGTCATCGTGTAGAAGTCTATTGTTATCGTAGATACTAACTTCCTTTTTTTCAAGCTTACTGAATTTAGTTTTCATAATATCATCCCTAAAAGCAATTCCATAAGGATGGCTAGAGGTCGGAGGAGGTTCGTTACCCAAATCCTGAGCTTTTCTTTTCCCCTTGTCCTTTGCCGCAGAGGAAGAAGCTCCTCCTCTAGTCTTCACTCGCTTGCTCATGGCGTTGGGAATGGAGAGACGAGTTTGCTCTCTACGCTTGAGAGAGACCGTGCTGTGCTTCAACCTTGTATCGCGAGTGGAAGATTAGGGCGTGCTCGGGCTAGTTTTAGAGGGCTATCCGCAGCATAGGCGTGTCGGGCATGCTCTTACGCAAATACCCGACCCATTTAGGTGCGACATAGGCGTGCTCCGTCGCTCCCCAGGCGTGTCGCAGTGTTGAGAAGTGTGCGACACGGGCGTGCTAGTCAGCACGCCCTGCCTATGTTGTCTTCGGGTACCAACAACACGCCTGTGTCGTTCGGCACAGGCGGGTCGTGTCAACTTGGCACGCAGTGGCACGTATCCTGAAAACCTGAAAAAAATAAAAATAGAATAAAGAATAAAATAAAATAAAATAAAATGACTAAAAAAAATGAAAATAGCATGGGTTGCCTCCCAAGAAGCGCTTGTTTAAGGTCGTTAGCTTGACCCCTCAGTTACTCCTTAGTTTTGGGGATATGGCTTGAGTATGCTCTGCCTCTCCTCATCTCCAATCAGCTCAACAGAATTATTTGCGAAGTATCTCTTAAGTCTTTGACCATTTACTTTGAAAATTCCCGTAGACTCACTAGATATATCAATAGCTCCATGAGGATAAACCTTTTCAATTCGATATGGCCCCGACCATCTGGATTTCAGCTTCCCAGGAAAGAGTTTCAATCTGGAGTTGAATAGTAATACCAAGTCTCCTTGATGGAATTCTCTGCGCATGATATTCTTGTCATGCCACCTCTTCGTTTTCTCCTTATAAGACCTCGCATGTTCATAAGCATCAAGGCGTAGTTCTTCAAGTTCGTTTAGCTACAGTTTTCTTTTCTCTCCGGCTTTCTTCAGGTCAAAATTAAGCCATTTAATTGCCCAATATGCCCTATGCTCTATTTCAACTGGAAGATGACATGGTTTTCCATAAACTAATCGAAACGGAGTCATTCCAATGGGTGTCTTATAGGCAGTTCGATAGGCCCATAGAGCATCATCAAGTCTTAAAGACCAATCCTTCCTTGATCTTGATACTGTTTTTTCCAAGATAGTCTTGATCTCCATATTCGAAACTTCTACTTGCCCACTCGTTTGTGGATGATATGGTGAGGCTAGTTTATGGGTTACTCCATACTTCTTGAGAAGACTTTCAAATTGTCTTTCGATAAAGTGTGAGCCTCCATCACTTATTACTGCTCTCGGTATTCCAAATCTGGGAAATATTATACTCTTAAAGAGCTTAATGACTGTTTTTGCATCACAAGAGGGGGATGGTAGAGCCTCAACCCATTTAGACACATAGTCCACTGCTACCAGTATATAGGTGTTTTTATAGGAAGTAGGGAAGGGTCCCATATAGTAAATTCCCATCGTCGAACAATTCGACTTCCAATATCGAATTTTGAGGCATCTCATGTCTCCTTGATACGTTCGGTCCTTTGACGGTGGTCACAAGTCGTCACATAATTCGAGAGTCTCTAAAAATGTGAGGCCAATAAAATCCGCTTGCAAAACCTTTGCTGAGTCTTATCTGTGCTCGCATGACCTCCATATGCAAAAGAATAGCGTGGTACAATATATCCTCAATCTCTTCTTGGATCGCATCTTCGATATATAGCATCCGCCCCTTGCTTGAAAAGGAATGGTTCGTCCCACATAATGCTTTACATCCGAAAGGAACTTCTTCCTCGATGATAACTCATGTTAGAAGGTATTATCCCATAAGCTAGGTAGTTGGCAAAATCAGCATACCACGGAGCCTTGATTGTTCGGAATCGCTAGTAGCCGCCATCCGAAAGAAATCATTTATAGAAAGATCGTTGGCTCTTCCGCATTTGGTTCTAGATGAAGCCTCGATAGATGGTGCAACTCGTTCTCCGTTCCTTGCTTGTCTCGAATTTCTAAGTCAAACTCTTGTAGAGAAGTATCCAGGATAAGTCTTGGCTTAGATTCTTTTTACTCAAAAAGTATCTTATGGTCGCATGATCCGTATAAACTATCACCTTGGTCCCTATTATATAAGATCTGAAATTGTCGAAAGCAAATACTATAGCCAAGAGTTCCTTATCTGTGGTAGCATAATTCATTTGTGCTTCATCCAATGTCTTACTAGCGTAGTAGATTGCATACACCTTGCGATCCTTTCTTTGTCCTAACAACTGCTCCTGCAAAATCACTTGCATCACACATAATTTCAAAGGAGACTCCAATATGGAGGTTGCATTATTAGGGCGGTTGTTAATGCTTCCTTTAACACGAAAATGCATCAAGACAAGGGTTATCAAAGTGAAACACAACATCTTTAGCAAGCAAATTAGTTAATGGCCTTGAAATTTTGAGAAGTCCTTGATGAACCGTCGGTAGAACCCTGCATGTCCTAAGAAACTACGCACTCCTTGACATCTTGGAGGTGGAAACTTCTTGATCACTTGGTTTAGCAATATCCACCTCGATACCACGGTGTGAAATTAGGTGTCCAAGTACTATGCCTTCTCGCACCATGAAGTGACACTTCTCCCAATTAAGCATTAAATTCATTTCCTCGCATCTATGCAATACCTTGACCAAATTAGATAAACATATATCAAAATCTGCACCATATACAGAAAAATCATCCATGAATACTTCCATTATATTCTCGATCATATCAGAAAAAATTGAAGTCATACACCTCTGAAAAGTGGCGGGTGCATTACATAATCCAAAAGACATTCTCCTGAAGGCAAAGGTACCATAGGGGCAGGTGAAAGTTGTTTTCTCTTGGTCATTATGAGAGATAGGGATTAGATAGAAACACAGTATCCATCTAAAATGTAAATCTGAGTGTTTTGCCAACCGGTCTAACATTTGGTCAATAAATGGGATGGGAAAGTGGTCCTTTCTAGTTTCCTTATTCAATTTCCTATAGTCAATACACATTCTCCATCCCGTAACAGCTCTAGTGGGGATTAACTCATTCGTAGCATTCCTTATTACCGTTATCCCCCCTTTCTTTGGCACAACATGGACAGGACTTACCCATTCGCTATCGGATATTGGATAGATAATTCCTGCATCTAGCAATTTCATAACCTCTTTCTTGACTATCTCTTTCATGGCTGGGTTCAATCTTCTTTGATGCTCTATAGAGGTTTTAAAATTGTCTTCTAATAAAATCCTGTGCATGCAAACCGATGGACTAATTCCTCTAATGTCATCAATCTTGTATCCAATGACATTCTTATATATTTTCAATACCTCAATCAGTTTTTCGGTCTCTGCATTACTCAGATTAGCATTAATGATCACAGGGTAAGTAGAATTTTTGCCAAGAAACTCGTACCTGAGTGTCGATGGAAGAGGCTTAAGTTCTACCTGTGGCGTGAGATTGGAATCGGAAATCTCCAGTTCTTTATCTTCAAAATCCCCTCCGAGCTTATTAAGATGAGTTTGTTCTGGTGCTCCTTTTAGTGCTGTTGACTGGAAACTGTCAATCCTACAACAAACATCAAAAACAGAGGGTTGTTTAACAGCTTTTGAAAGGTCAAATTCAATTTTTTCGTCTCCAAATGCAAGTGAAAGTTTGTGGTTTTTGACATCTATCATTGCTCCTGCAGTAGCCAAGAAAGGTCTCCCCAAAATAAGTGGGATACATGGGTCTTCATCCATGTCTAGTACTACAAAATCTGCTGGAACAATAAAATTTCCCACCTGCACTGGTACATCTTCTAAGATTCCCAAAGGATATCTAATGGAACGATCGGCTAACTGCAAAGCCATAGTAGTTAGTTTCATTTCTCCCAAATCCAGTTTCTTGCATATGGAAAGAGGTATCAGATTTACACTGGCGCCCAAATCGCAAAAAGCCTTATCAAAATTTGAGTCATTGATTATGCAAGGTATAGAAAAGCTACCTGGATCATTTAGTTTGGGAGGTACCATGTTCTTAATTAAGGCCTTTGCCTCCTCAAGAAGAGCCACTGTTACATGCTCTCGACTTTTCTTTTATTGGTTAAGATGTCCTTCAAGAACTTAGAGTATGTAGGCATTTGTTGAAGAGCTTAAAGGTATATTGATATACAACTTTCTAATTACCTCAAGGAACTTACCAAATTGTTCATCCAATCTTTCCTGTCAGTCTTTGAGGAAGCAGGATAGGAGGCTTATATGTTCTTGGTTCCCTATTAAACGCTGTGTTGTTTGGCACGGCAGGCGTGTTGTCTGCTGGAATGACCCGACACGGGTGTGTCGGCTGACACGCGCTCGTTGGCCTCAGGCGTGTTGAACACCACGCCAGGTCGAGTGTGTCGGTTCCCTTTCTTTATTCAACCCAGCGTCTTCTTTGTCTTCTTCCAACTCACACGCTCATGTCCCTTCTTTCTCCTTCTAAAATCCTTCCGCTTCTCAAACTTATGGAATTACAAATTGCTCGGTTTGGGTTTATACGAATTTCCGGAAATCTGCCGTCCTTGTGTGGCAATTTGGGAAATTTGATTTTCCATTCTAGTGTGATTAGTCAAATTATCAACCCTCCCAATTGCTTGATTGCCTCGGTATTATTTTGATGTTGCCGATTTGATTCTACAATATGCTGTCGAAATTCATCATTTATCTTCCCCTGACACGTAATAAAATTTTCCATCATCTTTTCTAAGTTCGACTTTGGTCCCGGCTGAAATCCCGAAGGTGCTCTAAAGTTGTTCTGTCAAGAAGAATTTTGATGTGCTCTATCTGAAAAGTTGGGATGATTTCTCCAATCGGGATTATGCGTGTTTGAGTAAGGGTTGCCACCATTAGGCTTCGATTAAAATTATTCAAGCGCATCAACTTGCTCAATCCCGGCTTCCGATGATGGTGTGTGTAGGATTTGTGATTCATCGCTACGTGTCCTGTTACACCGCGGATCTATAAGTGACATTAGATGAGTTCTGGTGATACATTAAAATGTTCGAGCTTTTGAGTTAATGCATCGACTTTTGCACTGAGTAGATCAATGGTACTTACCTCAAACTTACCTGGCATTTTAGTTTGATATCCTCGTTCTGTAGCCCATTGGTGAGAATTCATTGCCACATTCTCGATGATCTCAAAAGCTTCATCCAATGTTTTGTTCATAAGAGCTCCTCCTGCGTGAATCAAGAGAAACCTTAGTAGCACGAGATTCCATTGTAGAAAGTATGAACAATGAGCCACTTCTCCGACCCGTGATGAGGGCATTCTTTGTAGTAATCCCTTAAATCATCCCAGCTTCAAATAATGTT
Organism: Wurfbainia villosa; assembly: GCA_025175895.1. Taxonomy (NCBI): domain Eukaryota; kingdom Viridiplantae; phylum Streptophyta; class Magnoliopsida; order Zingiberales; family Zingiberaceae; genus Wurfbainia; species Wurfbainia villosa. Next base: position 77,076,101 of record CM045996.1, on the reverse strand, counting down.
TCTCCATCCTTTTGCGCAAAATTAGTGATTTGATGGCAAAGACTTGCGCTTTCTTTGGGTGGAAAATACTTGTCTAAAAATCTTTGCTCGGTGATCCCGGTAGTTATACAATCTGTTTGGAAGAGAGTGTAATAAGCTCTAGCTTTGTCCCACAATGAGAAAGGAAACAAGCGCAATCTAATAGCATCGGTGAGGCTCCATTCAGTTTTAAAGTCTGTAAAATTCCAAAAAAACTTCCAAGTGCAGATTTGGATCTTGATGAGGTGCTCCTCGAATTGATGCTATTGGACCATAGATAGTAGCCCGGTTTTAATTGAAATTGTTTGCTTCAATAGGGTCTTCTAATACTCGATCTCAATCCCCTTGTACTAGGTCTTTGCATAATCCCTTAAAGGTTTATTTTCGTTACGGTCAGCCATGTCGGAGGTCGATTGTTTTCACGAGGTTTCTTTTCTAGCAAGGAAAGTTCTCTCTATCTCGGGATCAATATCGAGAATTTCCCTATTAAGTGCTGCATGCAACAACAAGAGAGGCTCCCAAAACAAGAATTCGAATAGATACAAAAGAAAAATAGGAACAATCAATATTGAACAAGAATTGAGCAATCTAGATTAACTAAATCACGCTCAATTCAATATTGAGTGCCAATCCCCGGCAACGAAGCCAAAAACTTGATGTGTTATTTTCCGCAAGTGCACGGTTGTCGTCAAGTAATAAAAATATCGATCCCACAGGGATTGGAACAATTACCGAATGATCGTGATACCAAGTTATCTAGTAAATCGATTATTGGTTTAAGCAAAGAAACTGAGTAGTCAATAACAACGAATGAGAAGAACGAGCTAAAAGTCAAGAGTTGAGGAAAATCTCAGGATATGGGTTTCATCACGTCAACGATTTATAAGGTGATTTAATTCTTTCCTACCCCTAGTAGAGTTGTTTTGATGGAACCTATCCTAAGGTAAATCAACGGCCCCTTTCGAGGTCTACGCTAACTGTACCTATCAAACTCAACTTACCTGTCACGGTGTTTGAGCATAGGGGATCATAATCAGCTAAGGGGACCTGTCACGAGACCCCCGCAAACCTCCCTAGTCTTGCCTCCGTTACCTGGTAAAAACTGGATTTGATAGATCCATTAAGTCCATAAGAGTTCCGCTAGAGTCAAATTTCCTTTTCACGGTAGGTTTGCACACGGGACCATAATCAGCTAAGGGGACCTGTCACGAGACCCCATGACCCTCATAGATACACTACGCTACTTGTGGAGTTATTCCCTAGTTGATTCTGGGTTTCGGGAACTCGGGTTCACCGTTAGGTACTTCCCCTTAGCTCCTTAGGTTTATCAATAAGAATCCAAAAGAACCAGATCAAAACAAACAATAGTTCGAGTAGTATAGATTATATCATCCATCATAAATCGTCAAGGGCTACTCCCCCATCCTAAGATTACAAGACACTACTCCATAGTCTGACAAGAGTTGCTAGAGAAAGAAAATACAATACTGGATGCCATCTGCGTTCCTCTCCCGACTCCTTCTCTTTTGCTTCTTCTGTTGTCGATCCCTTTGTCGTCTTCTGTCCTCCTTTTTGACCATCCGCCATCCTCTTTAGGGTTAGAATATCTTCTCTTTTATAGCTTTGGCCACCTCTTCAATTAAGGCCATAGATTTCCCTTTAATTCATACAAAGATCCTGATTGCTCGCAGAAAAGGAATCCTGGAGTCAGGCCAACACGCCCTGCCACATGAGGGCATAGGCGTGTCGCTGGTTTCCCACAGGGCGTGTTACGGTTTGAACTGGGGCGTGTCGCGGCTGCAATAGGGCGTGTCGGCTGCTGGAATCACTGACACGGGCGTGTTGTTCTTTGACTCGGGCGTGTCGTCCGCTGGTTCTCATGACACAGGCGTGTCGATTCCCAACACGGCTGTGTTGTTTTGATATGCCTTCTTCTTTGCCCTGTTAACACAAAAACACCCAAAAGCAGTCTCTTCTTCCCAAAATATGCTAAACTTAACTGAATCATGATAAAATACATGCCTAGGATATGAAATGAGATAAAATGCACATATATAAAGTAGTGAAAACATAGCATGATTTACACACATCAACTGCCATGTCATGACAGTCGACTACTCTAAGTCAACTGTGACTCGACTAGTGTTCGAGTCTGGTTCATGTGCCAACAATCGACTGCCATGGATTGGAAATCGACTGCCAAGACCACCAGTCGACTGATGAAAGCATCAGTCGACTGGTCGCAAGGGTTTTGGGCACAGAATGGTGGCGATCAGTGCTCGCTTCGACTCGATCGATAGCTCCATCGATCGTGATGGGAAAATCAGTCGTCTAATGTGGGAGCCGTTGGTTGGAATCCAACGTTGAAGAAGTCGTTATTGGGAAATGGCTACAAGATCAGTCGATTGATCGGGGCATCAGTCGACTGCTACTGTTAACGGGAAGAAATTCCCTTTCTCTATAAAGAGAAGGGGTGAGGAACTTTGAGGGCCTAATGCTTGAACTCCTAACAACTCTCAAAGTGCCCTAAACGTTTCCCACTCTTCTTACTTGCTATTATTCCATTCTATTGTAAGAAGAGAGATTGTAAGAAAGGTTATCTCCACCTAGCTTGGTGCAAAGGAGAGAATAGTGAAAGCTTGAGGCATGATTCACCTTGGACGAATTGGACTGTGGATTAGCGATGAGGCCGTGAACCACGTTACATTGTGGTGTTAGCATTTGTGCTTTCTTTCCTTTACTTTGCTTTGTCTTAATTGTTTACATTATTATTGTTAGTAATATATGAGAAGTGTCCTAAGGCAATCGCCTTATGGTCATACCATTTATTTGATAAATGAAGATTCACTATTTGAGTGTACATGTTTTCATGTATTTGATTGGATCTTAAACTCATTTACTGAATGTCCGCAATACGATTCATAGCATGAGAGAATTTGTGATTGGATCACAACTAGTGAGTATCTCTACATGTGTAATTGTGATATATTGGAATTATCCCTAGTCGATGAATTGATGGATTTGGACACCATCAATTCTGTCGAGACTAGCACGAGGTATACTCCTTGGTGTATCCAAGCAGCTGATTCTCACTGGCTGGAGACATTATGATGTCCGGAGTTAATCGTGGATGCTAGTTATGATAACTAGTTCATAGGAGTGACCAGTCGTAAGACTTCATATGGTTCTCTGCATATATAGATATGTCAATGAAGTTCTTACTGCAGCTTAAGTGCGATGTTCCTTTGACTTGCGGTATTTAAGTCATCTTGATCATGGAGACTTATGCTTTGACATCTTAAGCAAGCATCTTTGAGGAGATGTGGACCCGGGATGATTGGGTATAAGTCGAAGTGATCGAAGGTGTTTGAATAGCCTATAAAGGAATCACCACTCCTTGCGAGGAGATGTATACCCATGGCCTCTCGTCGGATTGTTACTAAAGTCTTTGGCCAAAGCATTACATGTTTAGAGTAAGGTACTCTTCGATACATGTGCAGTAACTAGAATCCGTAGGACGAGGAAATAATACTTGGGCTAGGTGTGACGTAGTCAACCTAGTGGGGACTGACACAATAGACCATGTCCAGAACCAAGTGGGTATAAGATGAGTGAAGGGAATGGGGCACAAATCATTCTAGCTGCTGAAGGGTTTCAGAAATAGTTCTGGATCAACCATTGATCTTTTCGGTTAATTGGGGATCATGATGTACTACTAGGTGCCACTCATGATCGTTTTATGATTAATGGTTAATTATAGACGGCCAACATAAACTGAGAACCTATTTGGTCACACGCACAAAGAGCGTAATCCGAAGGATTTAAAACGAGCTTGAGAATGAGATTCTCAGACCGAGAGAAACTAGGTTTGGTTGGACCAAACATGGAGCGAGCATGAAATCATTTCAGTCGCAATGGAAGCGTGGATGGGCCGTGTCTTATGAAGACATGATGGATGAACCAAATTGGTTTGGTTCTAATCCAATGGAGGAGAATAAACCAAAGGGGTTTGGTTTGTTTTAAACGAATGAACCAAAGTTTGTTCGGTTCGTTTTAACTTAAAATAGACCAATGAAGTTTGGTTTATTTTAACTTAAGTTATTGGAACGGGTTAATGGATTTTGGTTATGAACCAATAACCATTAAGAGAATGTGTTCTCTATAAAAACATGGGTTAAGGGTTTTTTGTGGATAACTTTTGGAGTTGGAAAACCTAGCCACCCTCTTCCTCTCTTCTCATTGTGCCGCCGCCCAACAAGGTTGCCGCCCAGCCCTTGTGCCGCCGTCCAAGCTGTTGCCGGCATCCAAGCTCCTGCCGGCGATCCTCCGGCAACCCTCTGGTAATCCTCCTTGGCTCCAGTGACCAAGGAATAGCTGGCCTTCTTCTTTTTGGTCGGCGCAAACTCCTCCACCAAGCTGTCCAGTTTTCTGGACAGCTTGTCTTTTTCGTGTCGGAGCGTCGTTTGGATGACGTTTGGAGCTCCGACAGTGGCTAACTTGCCGGGGATTTTATCTCTGGCAATCCTCATAGGTGGAGGACGAAGGATTCGTCAAACGGTTGACGAATTCCTCTCTGGAGAAGCGAGTTTTTGAGGACTCATTTTCGATCCGAATTTTGATTCGGATCGTGATCTTCTCTCGATCACATCGTCTTCAACACGAGGCTAGTAACCCGTACGAAGACGAGGCTCGTGACTTTGTGAAGTCATCCCGAAGATACTCGGCGTGGATACGGATAGAGACGATTCTAGCGAGGATCGTTCCGGTTGATGCCGTTTCCGCTACACGTGATACGTTAGGTATATGTAGTTTAAGTTTCCTTTTATTGCAAAATTTAAATTTACGGTTATGTCTACACATGTTGTACTATGCATGTGTGTGATGTGTGTGTTGTAATAAATTATATTTATTATTTTATTCCTTCCGCTGTGCACATGTTTGCGAAACATGTTCGAACACACACTCGCCGCGGTGCCGGAAACCCAACAGTGGTATCAAAGCCCAGGTTGTGTTTCGACATAATCGTAAAATTATTTTGCGATAGTCATAATAATATTTCTGGAAATTTTCTACTTTTGAAAAGTTAGTGTTAGGGCAATCTCTTGCCGTAATATGGTTTTGATGGTATGGCAAAGGGTTTAAGTTAGTTTGATATGTTGATTTGATATGTGCGTTGAAGTCGTGCAGGACTTAGTAATTCGCACATGGAGCCATGGTGAGTTTCACATCTCATGACTCATGCCTTGAGTCGGTGAAGGATAGCTTTGCGGAAGCCGTGCGCTTGGAGCATCCGAGGTGTTGGATCGAAAGTGTCGCTAGAGGGGGGGGTGAATAGCGATACGGTGTCGTTAAAAACTTTTGCAATAAGTAAAAAGCAAGTAGAGAATGCACAGCGGAAATATAAAGTAGACAAGATATTTTTACGTGGTTCACAATCTTTCGATTGCTAATCCACGGCCCTAGTGATCCTTGATCACGTACGGAGGGCAATTCACTAAAACCACTCCTCCTCGTTGGAGGTAGGAGCAACGATTACAAAAAGAAATCAAGGCAAAGGGACACTCCCCCTTTCCTTGTTACGATTAAAGCACAAAGACAATTTAAAGAAGTAGAACTTAAATAAATATACCGACAACTCTTATAAGTAGAAGATGTAGCTTTCGTTGTCGGCGGCACTTCGTCGTAGCAAATGTGAGTAGTAGTAGCGGCGTTACGACGGCGTGTTGAGAGCTCTTGAATACTTATTATTTGCTTGGCTTGAACATGTCTATTTATGGATATTGATCTATGAATTTAGACATAGGTAGTGTCCAAGGTGAGGTTCTTATCCCAACTCAAGGATGAGGTGTTTCATCCAACCACCTTGTGCCACCTCCAACCTTCTTGTGCGCCAACTCAAGGATGAGGTGTTTCATCCAACCACCTTGTGCCACCTCCAACCTCCTTGGGCGCCAACTTGAGGATGAGGTGTTTCATCCAACCACCTTGTGCCACCTCCAACCTCCTTGGGCGCCAACTTGAGGATGAGGTGTTTCATCCAACCACCTTGTGCCACCTCCAACCTCCTTGGGCGCCAACTTGTTGGAGCCATTCAACTGATGCCACATCATGGGAGCCAACCATCTTGTGCCAACTCACCTTATTTTGGGCGTCCACCACAAGGAAGCTTGGTGATGGTTTGGATGTCCACCTTGATGCCACATCACCCTTTGTACCAAAACACGAGTCAAGTCCAAATTCACCCCCTTGAAATTCGAGCTCTTCTCTGGAACTTGACTAGCAGTTGACTGTAGTCAAAGGGTTTTGGACTGCAGTACAAGTTAGCTTAAAATATAAAGTACGATGGTTCTAACCATCTGATCTCGACCTAGACCTTCCATTGGAGGTATTGGGTCGGATCTACGCTTAACGACCTTGCTTCGCTTTCACACGAGCTTACCTTGTAGCCTCGCTTCCGGTCTTCACCCGAGTACCTCGGCTTCCTCCGAAGTCCCTCTGGCGTTGCCCGACCACCTCGGTTCCCACCGGGTGTCGCAGACCTTCCGCTCAACTTTAGCATTTCTGCACACTTAATTGAGCTCGTAAGATAACAAATATACCCTTAACTATTGAGCCTTTTGCCATAATCAAAATACCGGTTCGACTTTGGTGCCCACTGCCCACTGCACCAACAATCTCCCCCTTTTTGATTCATGGCAAACCGACACAAAAGTTAAGGAAAAATTAAGCATAACAGTAAGCTAGCATAATGATTAAGCATGAATGAGCTAGCATAAAGATTAAATATGAATGAGCTAGCATAATGATTAAGCATGAATGAGCTAGCATAAAGATTAAATATGAATGAGCTAGCATAAAGATTAAATATGAATGAGCTAGCATAAAGATTAAGCATGAGTGAGAAATATTATTGTTTCAAGTTCTCCCCTTTGAGGTAACCTCCCCCTTGACCGAAGGTGAGTTCTTGAAAAATAATTTTTACTCCCCCTTAATAGTTGCTTAAGTAAACGGAATTACTTAATATAAAAGGTAATAATTTTGTTTACTTTCTTCCTTACTTTTGTGACTTTCTCCCCCTTTTGCCTTAACTCAAAAAGTTTGTAAATATATTTTAGGGTTTGTAAGTCCAAGCAAGTTCCCAATATGATTTCTAAGGTAAGACTTAGGCTAATTTCATAAAAAGAAGCAAAAATAGAGTACATATATAGAAAAATTTAAATCCTACTCTATTACGCACATACCTAACTTTTAATGTTGTTAAAGATTAAGCTAAAGTCTTGGAGAGTGTGCTTCATCCACAGGAGCTGAGAGACACACTCACCCATCGCAACGTATTCAGCTTCGGTGGTAGATAAGGCAACGCAATCTTTGCTTCCCTCTTGCACTAACTCACTAGACTCGGTAGGATTTGACAACAACCACTCGTGCTCTTTCTATCGAGTTTACTACCGGCATAGTCGGAGTCGGAGTAGCCGATTAGATTAAACTCGGTAGATCTAGGGTACCAAATACCTACGTTTAGCGTGCCCTTTAGATATCTAAGGATACGCTTGACTAGGGTTAGGTGAGACTCCTTGGCACAGGTTTGTAACCTTGCGCACATACTTACCGCGAATAAAATGTCGGGTCGGCTCGCGGTTAAGTATAGGAGACTTCCTATTACGCTCCTATAGTATTTTAGGTCAACGGGTTTTCCTTCTACATCTTCGTTTATATTAACATTAGTTGCCATAGGTGTATTGATTATTTTAGCATCTTGCATTCCAAATCGATTTATTAAGTCCTTAGTATATTTTTGTTGATGTAAATATATTCCATCTTTAGTTTGTTTAATTTGTAAACCTAAGAAGAAACTTAACTCTCCCACTAAATTCATTTCAAATTCACTTTCCATAAGTGAGATGAATTTGTTTAGCAGGATCGAGTTGGTAGTTCCAAAAATTATATCATCTACATAGATTTGGGCTATAAAGATTTCTTTTCCTACGGTTTTAACGAATAAGGTTGGGTCGACTAAACCTTGGTTGAATCCTTTGGACTTAAGATAGATCGAAAGCCTTTCGTACCAAGCTCTTGGGGCTTGTTTGAGTCCATATAGGGCTTTCTTAAGTCTAAGGACATGGTCAGGTTTATCTAGATTTTCGAATCCTGGAGGTTGGTAGCGTAAACTTCTTCCTTAATGTATCCATTCAAAAATGCTGACTTGACATCCATTTGAAACAATTTAAAACCTCGATGTGCAGCATATGCTAACAACATTCGGATGGACTCTAGTCTTGCTACGGGGGCGTAGGTCTCATCGTAATCTAAACCTTCGACTTGACTAAACCCTTTTGCGACTAACCTAGCTTTATTTCTAACTACTTCACCTTTATCATCAAGTTTATTTCGAAATACCCACCTTGTTCCAATAATTGATTTTTCTTTAGGTGGTGGTACTAATTCCCAGACTTCATTTCTAGTGAATTGAGCTAGCTCTTCTTGCATAGCAATAATCCAGTCGGGATCAAGAAGTGCTTGTTCAATAGTTTTGGGTTCGATTTTGGAAATTAACGAGATTTGATTAAGGTTTCGGTATGAAGCTCTAGTTCGAACCCCTAAATTTGGATCACCTATAACTTGATTGATAGGATGATTTGTTTGAGTCTTAGTGTGACTCGGGTTAGGGTCATCTATCACTTGGTCGATAGGATGATTTGTTTGAGTCTTAGTGTGACTCGGGTTAGGGTCATCTATCACTTGGTCGATAGGATGACTTGGGTTAGGATGAGATTCAAGTTCAAGATCAGAGTCGGGTTCGCTATAAGTTGATTTGCTAGTTGGTTTTGTTAAGGATTGAACGGGTTCGTGTCCTTCGTCGAAAACTATATTAATGGTTTCTTCGACTCTTATGTGTAGGATCAATGGAATTACTAAAGGGTTGTTTGTAAGTTTTTAAACCTAAATCATCTCACCAATATCTACATGATCAAAACATGTTATTCCTATGTGTTACTGTGAGATGACTTTCAATTTTACTTGATTAATTTTAATGAATTTAAATTAACCAACATTAGGTTAGATTCGGATTTAGTCTAAGCTCATCAAGTAATCTTTTCAAGAGATTAGCTTCCAGGTCGTGGGGAGGCACAGAGGCCTTCTTTGATCGGAACAACGACCACTTCCTTAGACAAAGCTAATTTCAAGAAATTGATAACTCGACTTACTTGAGACTACATCTTGGTCTAACTAGTTATTTTTGAAAAGAGGCTCCCCGAGGCTCAATCTTTTCGTAGGATTTTAGTTGATTTATTTTTGAAAAGAGGCTCCCCGAGGCTCAATCTTTTCGCAGGATTTTAGTTGGTTATGAGTCCTATCTAACCATTCTAAAAATAAAGGAAAAACTAAGCATGCAATTTCTAAGACTTAACAAAAATACATTTTGTATTGGCTCCCCCTGGACCATTGAATCGAGTGGGTCTATTCACATAGTGAATTTGGTCCTTGGGAACCCAATACATGTTAGATCCTAAAGTTGAAATCAAAGTGGTCTTAGGGACCCATGCTTGGACATTTTTCTTATGTTGGTTTACTATAGACATATATGACTTATTGGTTGTATTTGAGTTAAACCCGAGTCCGGCCTTGTTGTACACGGCCCTTTGTGATCCAAGTAAGAGGTCAAGTCCCTTGGATCCCAAAGTGAACCTTTCCAACGTGTTCCTAAGGTCTTGACTTGTGTTTTCAAGCGAGTTCTCAACTTCAAGCTTTTCAGCGAGTTGAGTCCTCCTCTTGAATCTGAGTAGTCGAAGAGGTTAGGGAGACCTCATGTTTGAGAAGGTTAACCTCCTCAATTAGGGTCTCGACCTTGGACTCGGACTTAGCTAGTTTCTTATTTAAAAATTTAATTGCACCATACAAAGTATTAAGTAACGACCGACTTACCCTTAATGATTCTTTTGAACCGGCTACGGATCCGTGGCTTGTCTTGAATGGAAGCTCATCATCGGATTCGGACTCGGACTCTTCTTGATTTGAGTCGTGCTCGGTCGGCTTGGCCATTAGAGCTTGGATATCGCCTTCTTCCTCCGACAACTCCTCCCAAGTAGCGTTAGCGCTTTCTTGGTCTTTGATGCGTTATTCTTTAGCTTTGGGCACTCGGACTTGATGTGGACCGAACTCATTGCACTCATAGCATCTAAAATTAGAAGTATTTGAATTAGGTTTAGGCTTACCTTGAGTTGTTGGTCATTTTCGTCTCTTGATCATCTTCCGAACTAGATTGACTAGTTCGGATTCTATTTCGGAGTCTACTTCCGATTCGGACTCGTCTTCTTCCTTGGGGTGGCTTGCTTGCGGGCTTTTTCTTCTTGGAACACGCAGCTAACGCAATACTCTTCTCGGCTGGACCACGTTAGTTTGCTCATGTAATTCAAGTTCGAAAACAATTCGTCTAACCTAATTTTAGAAAGGTCCTTGGAGACCTTGTAGGCATCGACCATGGATGCCCACAAGGTGGTCCTAGGAAACGAGTTAAGAGAATACCTGATAAGGTCGCGATTCTCGACCTTTTGTCCGATGGCATGGAGTTGGTTGACGATGTTTTGGATACGAGCATGTAGTTGAGTTGCGGTCTCGTTTTCCTGCATTTTCAAGTTATACAATTTATTTAAAAGTAAATCTCTTTTACATACCTTCGTGTCGGTGCCTTCGTGTAGTTCCACTAGCTTGGTCCATAAGTCCTTTGCACTAATGAAGGGCCCGACGCGGTTGAGCTCTTCCTTGGACAACCCACATTGCAAGATTTGAGTTGCCTTGGCATCGGCTTCTACTTGTTTTTTCATGGAATTTGACCATTGATCGTAACCCAAAGATTCACCATCTTCATTAATAGGAAGTGTGAAACCGGTTTGGATTACGATCCACATCTCGATTTGGGTTTTAAGAAAGCATTCCATCCGACCCTTCCAATAACGAAAGTCATTACCGTTGTAAAACGGGGGTCGGGCGGTGCTAAACCCTTCGAGATGGGCCATTTAAAAACAAGAAGAAGAACGACGAAAAGAATCTTGCAAAACACACACGAAAAGAATATTCCAAGACTTTCGTCTTGGATTAGTAGTCTTGAGAAGTAAAAAGATATATAAAATGTAACTTGCAAAAGAAATAAACAATCAAATGCGATTGTCGTTGAAGTTCCGGAGGACAACCTTACTCGGGATCTAACCCGAAGGACAACCTTATCAGGATCCTAAAGCCTCTAATGCAATTCTATATGTAGGAGAAGATAAGCAAGTGAAATAATTATACGAAAACAGAAATAAATAAATAAAAAATCTGTGAAAAAAAGAAAAACAAAGCTAGATTGGTGGTTTCACGGAATCTTAGCGCCCCCGGCTCTGATACCAATTGTTGGATCGAAAGTGTCGCTAGAGGGGGTGAATAAGCGTCTGATGTCGTTAAAAACTTTTGCAATAAGTAAAAAGCAAGTAGAGAATGCACAGCGGAAATATAAAGTAGACAAGATATTTTACGTGGTTCACAATCTTTCGATTGCTAATCCACGGCCCTAGTGATCCTTGATCACGTCG